>JANHGN010013204.1:29249-58209 GCA_024605025.1 Megaceryle maxima
AGTAATTTAAAAAAAAAAAAAAAAAAAAAAGGTCCTTTCAGCATTTTATAAACATTGTGAAATAATAAACAGGACAGAATTTTTAAAGCCTAATTCACTTTTCCATTATTTATGCTGACTGCTTCAGTTTTTATCCCATCTTTTGAGAGGTATGAATTCACCAGAAAGTTTCACTTTCAGGTTGTGATGCTGTCGGGTGTTGGTGACTGCCAAGACTGCAGTACTGCTTATTTCAAAAGCCCGGGGCGGGGGGGGGGGGGCTGCATCTTTTCCCCTTTCCATGTACGACATTGAAATTTCAGACCACTTTTAGCACTGCACCTACAAGCCGAGGAATTTTTCCAGTTGCAGCAAAAAGGCCACTGAAAAGCAGAGAAAAAAAGAAAGTCAGCACATCAAAGGTACAGGGTAGGGAGCAGCACAGGGGCAGATCTGTCCTGCAGTAGGTATGTGATCAAACAGATAAGCGTCCATGCCTGCAACCCGGCGCTGTCTTCCAGCCCTTGCTAATATATCCCAGCTCCAGCAGCAATCTTTGCTCTGAAACAAAAGGGTTTTAAACCATAATTTACTGTTTCTTTTTTCAATGTATTTCTCAATCGGTTCAATATGGTCTTGAACCACTAAACTCAAGTGTTTGACTTGCTTCCAAATAGAAGTGTTCATAAAAAATAAAATAAAAGTAAAAGTAAAAAAAAGGAAAGGGGGGAGAGGGAGAAGAAAATGCAAGAAAAAGAGAAGTGCTCTGGTAGTTTAAATCAGTCAGCCCTGCATAGTGATTTAAAACCAGTGGAGCACTTCAGGTTTTCATAAGCACTTAGCTTTGGAAGCAGTCCGAGAGTCCCAAACACGTGCATTTGTGGAATCATTTACCATTATTAGAGAGTTTGAATGGTGCTTGAGCTCTCCCTCTGCCCTGATAAGCACTTGGATTGCCTATGATTAGTAGGGTGGTTTCAAGCTTGTGCACAGTTGAGAGTGATTATTTTAAAGCGTGCCATCGCCTGTCCCTATCTCCAAAGATCTGAGATCTTCCAAATTCATTAATTCCTTCAGCTCATCTGAATGGAAATTACTAACTAGATGTACTTACCTCAGTGCAGTTTTACAGCATGTGTCACAGAGAATAATAAATGTTTGCAGCCAGGGCAGATGGAGCAATAACTTGCATGCCACAGAGCACTCCTGTGCTGGGTAAGACCTGTTATTAAGATATGTGATTGTAGAACCTCTGTGCTCCAGCAACAGACTGGGAAATTCTGGTTTTAGATGCCTCACTGATTCCTTGAGCTGGAAAGGACAGAAGGACAGTACTTGATAGTCCCATGTGTTTCACTGTATTGAATTTCGTTGCATTGCTGGGCAAGACTTGGTTAATCCAAGTCCAGATTCTTGCACCAGCATGTAGGAAGTCAACGAGGTTGTCAGATGGAGCTGTGCAAAGAGCTGATCTTTCAGGTTTTCTGGCTGAACCAAGGAAGTTAAAAAAGTTTAAGAATTCAGGTCACTTATAGACGTAAATGTTTTGGTTTTCTGAGATAAGCAAAAATCTGAAAGAAAAAAACCCTGTTTCTTGGGTTTTTTACTTGTAAGCTTTTTGGTTGTTAACTGCACACAAATTTTGAAATAAAATTCTGTTGCAATGAGAAAAATGGAAATTATTTGACTTGAAATCATCACAGCAATTTCCTCCAGGTCTTTTGCCGAGGTGGTGAAACAGCAGAAAATACAAACACGAGTTCCTAGTTTTCCATGGAAATTTTTGACTGGCAAAACCCTGCACTGTCCACTATAAAAGCAACATGAAATGCCCAAATTTATTCACGAAGCAAGCTGAGTTTATGATGGCTGCTCTTCAGTCCAGCTCCCTGTGAGACAGGGCTTTGCAGAAGCCCAGAGCTCTGCTGCTGCCGGTGGGGAAGATGACAGGAGTTTGAACTTTCGAGAGGGTCCCTAGATTCCTCCATGTGGAAAATCAGAACAATCTGCTGGCAAAGAGGTCAAATTGGAGGCATAAGAAAGATAATCCCACCCCTGCCTCCTCCCAGACGTGCAGCCAATGGTCTCCAGCATCCTGGCCAGCTCCAAGCTCCCACAGCCTATCTCAAAACATCATAAAATGGCTTATCTCTAACAAGAAGAAAAAGAGAGGGAGTTTTCCCTGGCAGACAAATGATGGGAGCTGCGATGCCTTCCCTGTCTCCAGGACCTCAGACCCCCCCATACAGGGGGCTAATCTTTGTGCTATCTAAGCAGGTTATTAAATGCTATAAGGGTCTGACAGCCAGGCTTGTGTCCCCAGCCTGCCCTGGGTCTTGGTTGGGCGTCTCTTCATGATGGCTCCACTCTTTGCTAATTAGTTTGCAAAGAGAGGGTCTGGGAAGTACCAGATACCTGAGTGTCCTCTACTGCACAGGAAGCTGCAGTCCTGGCCATTCCTATGTAGGAGAGGTTGGCTGGTCCTGCTTCTCCAAGGCTCAATCTTGGACTTCTGTTTCTGTCCCATCGCTTTGTAGAAACCGGTACCTCCAGAAGATGATTCACCTGACCCAGTCCCCTGTTTTCAGATGAGATTATTGTCTGGCTGACTCATATGGAAACATTTGTGCTAGAGAACCTTAAAATTAGGACAGATGACTCCCTCCCAACTTACTGTGTCTTACCAGCATACCCCACAACCCCACTGTCTCACACACAATTACCCTTCTAACAGCTCCACTGTACTGCAGCTGAGGGACTGTTTGGCTTTCTGCAGGTTGCGCAGGTTGTAGCAGTCAAAACCAAAACTGGGTCTTCTAAGACATGGGCCAACATATTAAACATGTTCATCCTTCCTCCTGCATAGCATGTGTGCTCTGTCCTGCGCATGCCTCAGTCTTGGCCTGCAGGGTTGCGGAGCATTTCATGCAGAATGCTGATGTCCATAATACTGTCAACTCTTTCCTGATACTTAAGAAAGCAGATACCTACTGATTTCCCCCCAAAGTAATTGTCATTGTCTTTAAAAGCTCAGTTTAAAGAGCTTACAGGCTGTGTGCAGCTATGTTGTGATGATGGTGGTTTAGGGATATGGAGCTTAATTTTAATGGGGAAGTTCTGTGTACTCTTCTGACTCCCCACCAAAATGCAGCTCTCTGAATTGCAATCTTTCATTCAAACAATTGTGTGAAAAGCTGGATATTTTTTTTGCAAGAACATATTCAGAGCTTGTTTTTGAGAGGAATGCCCAAGAAAAACCTCAAAACCGTTGATTTCACATATCCAAGATTCCAGTGTCCTAAAGAAATGTCCATCAGGAGGCCCTCCCCCATTCTTACCTTTGTGAAAAAGAAAAAAAACTTGGGCCAGATCCAGCAGCTACTTCTTGAAATCAAAAGTCATATATTTGCACACTGCCCTGCTACCCTATAAAACACTGAAAAATTGGGTCTGAAGGAGATTATTGCTTTCTGGAAATACAAAAGGAGTTTGAGAGACCAAAACATAGCCTAAATATAGCTGTGATAAAGGGGTCAACTCCTGGGTAGCTGTGCTGGTATCTTTAATTACAGCAGCACAGACTGGAGTGAGAGCTGTAGCCGAGGATGCTATTCCTGCTCTGACCACTGACTGGTCTGGATGATGCTGTTCAAGCTATTTCACAGCCCAGTGCCTCAGTTTCCCTTTCTTCAAAATGGAGGCTGGGATTCCTACCCTGCAAACAGCTTCAGGCTGTGCTTAGCCACTGCTGCAAGACAGAGATCTGAGAGGTTTGTGGGGTTGGTTTTTTCTCCCCCTAGATGCTTGGGTCTCTTTTGTCTCATTTTACAATCCTTAATGGAGGGGGGGAAACACACCTGAATTTGCCATGGTCTGGAAGGAGAAAGTCATTCTCATTATTAAGCTGTTATTTTTATGAAGCCATAACTTACAGGCTCTCAATACTTATGTTATAGTAGTCAAAACCCAGGATGAGATCCCATAAACCATTCTTTATAGTAACCAGATGGTCATCAAGGCTGCAAAGGTACCTGACAGTGCCTGTTACAGGGAAACACCTGCATGAACCTTAACCATCTCTATGCCAGCTCTGCCAGTGGGGTGACCTCTCCTGCAAAAGCTGGGTGGTTATCTGGGGGATACTGCCACACTCTCCCTCCCCAGACCTGCTAACCAATGCTGTCCTGTCACAGGGATGTGTTAGCAGCCTTGACTCTTTCCCTTTTACTTTCAACCCTGTCATTGGACATAATGTGAGTAGGTGAAATATTTACTCCAGCTTTTCACCTCTTACAAAACTGGGATGACTTTTTCTTGGCCTCCTGCTTTATTTATGCCCTCCCCTGGCAGATGCCCCCAGGAAGGCTTTCTGGCAAGTCCCCAGATCACAGCGGACAGGGTTGTGGGTTCGTGTCCCCTCTTTGACCCTCCATGCTGACAGAACATGCCAGGTCCCACCACCCTTTCCCCTGACAGCCAGTGTAACCCCTCTCAGAGGCCACTTTACTCCCCATCTTAGGGCTGTTGGCCTACCTCCTTACACTGGTGATGCCAAAATAAGCACGTGTAAGTATTAGGTCAGTGCTAACTCGTGTTACCTTGACCAGGAGAGGTTAGCAAGCAGTCTCTGGAGTGTGTTGGCTGGCTGATCCCAGGAGGGTGATCAGAGAGGGTGCTGAGAAAAAGATTTGCAGTGAAAAGAGTAACCTATCCAGGCACATGTGTCAGTGCTGTTGGCAAAGCTAATGACTAGACTAATGACTAATAATTCCTAATAGCAACAGGTTCACAGCACCTGATGTGGCAGGGAGGTGCTGCTACTGAAAGGTTTATTTCATCTCTCCTAAAAATCAGAGATGGGCAGGTTTTGCTCTCTGAACCACTAATTAAGCAGAACTGGTGGGGAAAAAAAAAAAAAAAAGAAGAAGAAGAAAAAAAAAAAGAAATTAAAAAAAAGAAAAGAAAAAATGAAAACCCTCTGAGGAAAGACACAACATTGATTTTGCAAAGGGAAATGCTGCTGTTCCAAATCTGCTTTGCTCCATGCGTATCTCAGCTTGCTTGCAATATCCTGCAACAGTCGAACATTCGATTGAAATAATATTGTTCAAAACCACCATTTCAGGACAGGTAACTCCTTCTGTGAAACAGTTGCTGCCAGTGAACTGTCAGGAGAGGCATTCTATTTGATATTATTTCTCGTTGCCCCAAAATGAGCTTTTACAACCTGTGAAGGCAATATTCCCTAAGCACACCGTGAAGATCTGAGGCTTCTGAGCAGGAGGGAAGCACTGGGACTCCTGCAGTGCCCCTCTTCCCTGTAAACCTGATGTGACCTTCATTTATGTGCCACTGTCCTGCATGGCCCTATTCTCTCTTAAAAAAAAAAAAAAAAAAATTAAAAAAAGGAGAAAAAAAAGCCCTTAGTCATAGGATCTTTCCTCAGAAAGCCACACCAGCTTCGTTTCCCAGAGGATGAGTCACACGCTGGCCTCGCCAGCATCCTGCCTGTCACCGCTGGGCCCATGACAGGACAGAGGAAGGGCAAAAGGGTATGCAGCAGAGGATTTCCAAAGAAAAGGCAAATGTGTCTTAGTACTGAAGTCAACGATACCACCACTGCATTGATGTGCTTTGCAACCTTACATCGGTGTGCCAGTGATGGCTGTGGGTGTGGAAACGCCATGCTGAGCACCATGGAGGAGCAAATACAACCCATCCTTCCACTAACACCTTGGCGATGAGATTACCCCTCTAAATAATAAATATGAGCAAGCAGGTTTTTTGCCCTAAAGTGACAGGTATGCTAGAGTCTTAAAAGGGGACATTAAATAACATAGGAGATTCCAGTAATGAATAAATAGCTCTACTTTCTGCAAAGCTTTTAAATTGTGTATCTCTTTATTTTCATTGTTTGGTTACAGTTACATGCAACTGCTTTCTTTGGTCTAAATGCCCAAGAATGACTTTCTAGCATCATTTTTCTGATGCCTGTCTAATATTTGTTCTCTAAAGATCATTGGTCACCTTTGAAAAGTGCAGTCAGAAGTGATTGGGGTTGATCTGATCATTCAGGTTTGAGGAAGTTTGAAGGTCCTTTTGTTGCCATAAACTGAAATGGCTTGAAGGCTGCCTCTCCATGACCTGCCTTTCCAGCACCTACCTCTCCATGTCTTGTCTCTCCATTCTTTCCTTCCTCATCCTCTACCTCTCTACCCCCTGCCCTTCCACCCTCAACCCCACAACACACCATTTCCAACAGCAAAACATCCAGCCCACCAGTTCTGAAGTGCTCTCTAATGTCTCTACTCCACCACTGAAAGATGAGTTTGCATCTGTCCACCAACATCTCCACTTCTATTTTAAACTGAGCTTCCAGACACTGCCTGAAAATAGTTGGTGCTTCATGTCCCTTCCTGAGAAATCAAGTGCTGAGAGCTATCTGGGTTGGAAGGGGCAGATATCCAGACACAAGGAACAGAGGAAAGTGTTGATTTCCGGGCTATTCCGGCGTGATATTAAAACATGATGGAAAAATAGAGGATTGGGTGTTGCCAATGCTTTTGATCTTAGGGCTAGTACCTATAGACACCCAAAAATTTTTCTTAGGAATTGAGTCATTAGTTCTTAATATTTCTAGTAAGTTAGTGGGAGTTGTGCAGTTTGGAATAGACGCAAAAAAATGTGTAGGCCAACACAAAAAGTCAGCTTCAAAAAGCAATTACTAGCCCTTTCAGTCTTGAGCAATGTTTTCCCTAACAGGAAGATGTGTTTAACAGTGAGATAACTTATTCAAATCAGCTGGACACAGCCCTTTTGAGCTACATAGGCACAAAATCAGCGCTGCTCCCAGCCCCTGGCTGCTCGCTCCCCTTTGCCGTTACCAAGTTTTTCCTTCCTGTTGAGGTTTTTGTCCCTAGAGGCAGCTCAGCCTTGGTGAAAGCACTGGCCAGGGTGGGATGAGATGATGCTGGAGGAGGAGGTGGTCTGTGAAGCCTTGCCATAGGGATTAGGGAGGTGGTGTGGGTCCAGGTGTATTGCAAAGGGAAGTTTGATGGCATCTCATTGTGCAGCATTTTGACCCATACGTGGGAACAAGTGTGGGTGTCCCAACAGCAGCATTTTCTGTTGTCTGTCAGCGAGTGTGTGTCAGCACAAACTGCAGAGACCAGGAGTGATTTTCACCTTTTTTTTTTTTTTTTTTTTGATCAAATTGTGTTTCCTCCATGCCAAGAGGGAAGCAGGGATTTCCCTGCCACTCTTGGGGTGCTGACTCTTGCATCTGGTCTGCAAAATTCTCTCTGTTTTCACCGGCAGGAAGAGGATGAGTAACAGAGCCCCAGAAGTTCTTCCTCTTGCAGATTTATGGTCCTTTCCCTGCATGAGGGCCAAGTTCTTTCCCTGAGCAAAATTCCTAAATCAATGGCTTGATTAATAGCTGAGAAACATTTTTCCCATCGAGTCTGGAAGGACTTTTCACACATTATTAACCAAAAGAGACAGGGAATACATACAGATTTGTTTCTAATTGTATAAGGTAATCCATTTTAAGAGTCAGATGAATAAAATAACCTTCCTGGGTGTTCAGTCATACAAAGGAGAACAAAAGATAAAACAAAAGGTCTGAGATAATCTGGAAGTCTGAGTCTCCCTTTAAGTCACAGCATGCCAAAATATGTGACTAATGACCATCTCAAATTGCATAAAGACCTGAACTAGTAGAGGTCGTCTTAATTTCCTCCACCTTAACTAGTGCATCTCTGATACGGAGTGTGTGTATTAGATGGGAATAAGCCAAACCAAAGCATTCCTCATCTGAGCATAGACAGGATGAGGGGTGGTGGGAAATCTCTCAGAAATTGATATGTCTGTAGTGTGTTTCCCAGAGTGACTCCTGTTCAGACAAGCATAAAATTTGCAATTTCCCTTTAACATATTTCAGTGGGTTAGGATTTGGTTTTTTTTTATTTAAAAACAAAAACAACAACAACAACACCAAACACAAACAAAAACAAAACCTACAAAAACAAAACCACACAAAAAAATCCCAAAACAAAACAAAACCCCAAAACAAAACCCAAAACAACGCACCCAGAAATAACTGCTAATCTGTTCAGAATGCAAGGCTGGGTCAAGACTGAATTTTGGAAAGTCTGATGCTACATGAATTTCAGGTTCATTTATAACCAGCAGCACATTGTGTTAGAGGATGCAAGGCACAGGGATAAGACAGCCTGTCTCTGACTTACTAGGAGAAATTAGTACCATGTCTTAAGTCTGTGTGTAGATCAAGTACAGATCATCACGGCATGAGAAGAGCAGGAGGTGGAAATAATGCCTGCATTTTGGCAGGTTTTGAAGTAGTGCATGGGTGCAAATTGCACCTTTTGTCAGAAGTACCCAGGTGTGATCAGGGCATTGACAGCTCCAGGTGCTGGTTGGAAAATGGTCATTTATCTTTCAGCCAAACCAAACTTACTCCTCCTTGCAATTCCCACCTGCCCCAAGGCATTCACAGGAATCCCTTGGCCAAGAAGAGACTTCTTCCTGCTGTCAAGACAGGACATTTCTCCCTTCGCTGCTTGGGCAGCAGAGAAATTAATCCTTTGGTGGATATTTTGGGAGGTCTGTCCTTCCACCAATCCCCAAGGTGAGCAGTGATATGGGTAGGCAAGGGAGCTTGCGTGGCACCACTCCCAGACCACCTCCAATCACCCACCCCACTGGCCACCAGGTCGAAGCTGGGGGGATATCTTACCCTGAAAACACTCAGCTGCCAACTCAAGTCTGGCTGAGAATAGTGTGATCTTGGCCAAGTCATCCTTGCAGAGATGAGGCCCTGAACTCAGCCTCAGCTAGTTAAGGGTGTGACCTATTGAGTGGTGGCAACATGATAAACCACTGTGTGTTCATGGATACTTTACATCAAATTAGAGAGTTCACACTGAACACAGATCTGTGCTGAGGTTAAATTTGACACAGAACAAAGAGGTTTGTTCTCTCAGAGGCACAAGGTCTGGGTTTATCATTTCTGCTAATAACATGCCCTCTAGCACACCGTAACACCAGAATTTGCTCCAAAAAGAAACAAAAAACCCAACCCACATTCACCTCATCATGTTTTACAACACAGCACTTCTACTAATCACCTGGGACCCTGTCATGGTCAGGACTTGAAATCATGAGGCATCAGGCCAGTTTTAGATACCTGCTTGTGGAGGAGACGAGTCCTGGTCTCCCTCGATGAGATCTTCATCAACTGCAAAGAGAGACTGGGGAGACTTGCTCAGATGGGCAATTTAGGTGTCTGCTCTTGTCAGATTAGTCACACCCAAAATATTCAAAGACATCCTACCTGCTGCAAACAAGCAGGCTTTCCCATGAAACCTCCTGCTTGCAATTCAAATACTGACACCAGACCTGATTTTGCATGATAGAAATCAAGTCTATTCTTACTTTGGTGTAATGAGGGCTGGTTATCAAATTGTTTTATTTCTCTACGTGCAGTAAATTTCATGGGGTTCATTGCACCTGAAGTTTAACATGGGAACACCACAGAAGTCCCAAGAATAGCATCAAACTAAAAGAAATTTATCTTCTGCTAAGATTCAAATGATTGTCAGGGAAACACCAGGGGTAAATATGAATACCCAGTGGCTGGAGATAACAACAGATAATCCCCCAGGTGGTATTCCAGAATTTGGGGGTTTGGACAGAAAAAAATTTACTAGATCTTTATTTTTAATTTCTTGGCAGTTTTTCCATCTGAATTGCTTTGTAATCCACTCTCACATCCACTGGCAAAGAGGAAAGGAATCCTGTTGAAAGGGTAGAAAAGCATGGAAAAAGAAAAAAAGACAACAATCAGAAATTGTATCTTCACATTGCGGGGGCAGAATGACAAGCAGAGAGAGCTGAGTCCTGCCCACGTTAGACAGTCATTGCCATGGGGAAGGTGAGAAGCCAGATGGATTTCTGCCCTAAAGCATCCCAAAGAATGCTGCTGACCATTGCAACCCTATTCCCAGTCTCTCCCAGTCTTTTTGCTCCTCTTAGGAACTGAACTGGTTTTAATGATGTGCAGAAAATGTGCAGCACTGTTCAAGGTCCTAAAAGAGCCATCTGTGAAGACGTATTCCTGTTGTGATATTGCTGCATGGTGTAGCCACAACATTTAGTGTAGCTGATCAGACATGGCAGCATGATCTACTGTGCTGAATATCTCCTGAAATCTGATTAACAAAGCATGACACTAGAGCTGGGCAGCATTTATTGAATCAAGTGATTTTGGACGGTTAGAAATGGCTTTTCCCCTAAATTAAAGACTCACATCAGTATCTTATTTTGACCTTCTTTTATTTTTTCAACAAAACACACCCCCAAATAACAACAACAACAAAAATACATCCAGTTTTCATTCATCCTCCCCCTCTTTTGTGGAAACAGCAAGAAAGAAGTTTTCTGTGTCTGAAAAACGAAATGGATGGATGTTTGCACTGATACAGATGAAAAATGCCATATTAACAAATAGCTCTTGTCTAAAAATTGTTGAATGAAAAGATTTACTATTCAGTTAATGAAAAGATCTCTATGTGGATAAATAATTCTATGTAACTGCTCCTAACTGCTGACTGTTCTTACAATCTAACTGGCTCACAGCAGCAGGGAAGGGCACAACCTATGAATGGATCTCATCCTGCCTTGGGCAACTTAGATGAGGGATAGTTTAGGATGTAAGAGTTTTGCTTGTGGGGATATCCAGGCACCTCTTCTCTGGGTGGTCTCCTCTGAGTCTTTTGAGCAAGGCTTTGCTGTCAGGAAGGCTGCCATCATTTCCTTAGACTCAAAATGTCACTGCCTCACTCTTCTGCAGGAGAGGGCTGTCTTGCCATGTCCTGGAACTGTGGTTGCCATACCCCAGAGCTGCATAGACCTGGACTCCCTCCTTGTTTCTCCAAGTGCCCCTCTCTGCTCCTGCTGCATTGAATGTGGTGTGCTTGCCTGTTTGTTTGTTTGTTTTTCCAAAGGAATAGCCCCAAAACAAGCCAGACAAGGAGCAAATACTGAGATGGTTTTTCAGGTCCTGTAAGACTGAATGATTTGAGTACATTACAAACAGAAACTCATAGAATAGTTTGGGTTGTAAGGGACCTTTAAAGTTCAACCCTACTGCAGAGACATCTGCAACTAGAGCAGGTTGCTCAGAGCCTACCTGCCACCTCTCTGGGCAATATGTGACAGTGTTTCACCTTTTATCTAGCCTGAACCTATCCTCTTTTTGTTTAAAACCATCACCCCTTGTACTATTGCTACAAAGTCTATTAAAAAGTCTGTATCCACCTTTATTAGAAGCCCCCTTTAAGTATCAAAAAGCCACAATAATGCCTGCAGGGGACATGGGCTGCATGCTGGTTTTGCTGATGCTTTCTGCCCTACTGCCCTTCTCCCTTAGCACTGAGAGCTCCCTTGATTTGGAGGAAGGAGGTTGCATCCATCAGACCAATGTGGGAGAAGAAACTTTCCTTTTTCCCTTTTCCCAGTTCCACTCTTTTCCTCCTGGTCTGCAGGAAATTTCTCAGATTGCAGGTTCAAGGCGAGTTTGGACAAGTTGATGGAAAAGTGTTATTAAACAGAGAAAACCCACATCCAGCTCAGGAAGTCTCTGAGCTGTGAAAGGCTGAGTCTGGGGGAGATTGAGGGAGAAGTATCAACTCCTGTCCCAGTTGCTATATCCCTCTTGTAGCATCTGCTCTTGGTTCCTCCTGGGTACTAGGCTAGCTGGCCCTTTTTTTCTGTCCCATCTCACCACAGCTGCTGTTTGCAGTATCTCCAGCAGAAGAGCTTGGGAGCTGAGCTCCTGAAGGGTGGGTGGCACGGATGAGGGTAGATGGTATTCACCACCAGACCTAAAACATCAGTTATTCAACTTCATTTACACCAAGTTTTTCAGACAAAGGCACAGCACTTTGCATGGGATGTACACCATAATTTTTTCTTTGGAGCAGAGATGGGAGTCTTTTGTATGTTAACCCATGTGGCTCCAGGGTCAAACTTCTACTTGTATGTCTGTGAATATATATATATAATGTGCTTGCGGGCATGTGTGTGTGTGTGACATATAATAGCTCAAAACTGATTTCTCCCAAGCTCACTTACTGATGATTTTTAAGCAGTGAATGAGTTCAGGAAAAGCTGGGACAATTGATGAACAGGTTAAAAAAGAACTTGGTTGTTTTTTTTTTCTGTGCAGCTCCAGAGCAAAGCACAGTTTAAAGCACAGAACAAAAACCACCAAAAGACCAAGAGCAACAATAGAGTGTTTTCCTTCCTGTATGTTTGTTACAGTTCGTGCTGGCCATGCAAAAAAAAAAAAAAAAAGCCAAAATAAAATCTGGCACACAGGTCATTATGTTCTTTGGGAATCAGAAATAGACTGAGTGGGCTTGGTAGGCAAAACACATTTCACAAGCTCCTTCTCGTCACAAAGCCAATATTTGTTCAGGAGTGAATTCTTCCTTTGGGTAATTAATATTTTTTTGCTATTTATTGCTCACTGGATGGAAGTTTTGGAATGTGTAAAGAAGGGGGGAAACCTGGCAGAGTTCCTTGCAGTTATTACATTGCTGTTGAGTCCTCCAACAAAAATCACAGCACTGAGTGTACATTCCTTTCGTAAGCAAAATGGATCATCAGGCGATGGAATGGCTTCAAAGGAATGTGTGCATCATGCCTTTGACATTTTGCTACAGCTCGAGCAGGAGGAGAGAAAAAAAAAAAAAAGAGCGAGCTATGGATAAGCACTTTCCTTAGGTCGTACCTTTGTTCTTGCCCGTCTGCTGTGAAGGAAGATTTCCACTTGGCACCTGAGAGGCTGGAGCCTCAGCTATTCCTCTTCCAAGCCACACGGTCGAGAAAAGCCAGAGAGTTTACATTAGAGAGGAACAGGAGGTGAAGGAAATTGTAAACTCGAGTGAGATGTTATAGGGCAGGTTAGATGCTGGTGGGTAGACTAACAAAAGTGGAATGTTATTGCTAAAATCTGGCTCCTTCCAAAAAACCCGTAACATTGTCAAAGCCTTGAGTTTCGTCTGCTAGTTTCAGACATTCCAACATATGCTTCTTATTTTGTTTTTAATACTTACAGTCCATCCAGAGACAATTCATGGCAACTGTGGCTATTGTAACACTATATAAAACACAGGGTTTGATGACAACTGATATGAAGTGTGATTGGAAAAAATAATGCCCCCTGGTAATGATAATATTTCCTGCTCAGATTGGTCTCACGATAATAGGCCTGCTCCAGTGGTGTTTTCGGAGTTATATACAGGACTCTGGTATTACATTACAGCTGCTGCCTAGTTATACATCCGTGTGAATAGGAGGGAATAAATCCGCATGCAGAAACACCAGAATGTCTGAAAATGGGGGCCAAACGGCAACAATTTCTTGTTTAACTCTTGCGTTGTGGGTGAAGCATCATCTGCTTGTACCCAACTGACCAGGGAAGCATCTTGCCTCGTTTCAAGGGGAAAAGAGATGCAGCCTCTGGAGTGTGCCCTTCGCCATGCCAGGCTCTGCAGCCCCCTGCCCTGCCCCAGCAGCCAGCCTTGACCAGCTCATCCCTGGGAGCTTGGCAGCCTAGCTCGGGAGGTCAGAAATAGCTTGGAGCAGGAAGCTTTGCTTTTAAAGAGGATGGTGGATGTGGATGAGAAGCAGAGCTGCTCTGCATGGGGGCGGGGAGAGGGGGGCCCGAGAACCTGCCCAGTGGATGAGGTTGTGGATGGTTCACTTCATCCTGTTCCAAGAGGAAACACGTTTGAATTCTTTGTTGTAGCTCTGCAAGCAGTCCAGCTCACCAGCTCTGGGGGTTTATTCTCGTGGAGGAGCAGAGTCATGTCTGGCTCGGGATACCAGTGCTAACACAAGCCTGTTTATCTTGGGTTTCCCTGTCTCATCCTTCTCACTCCACAGCACTTAATTACGGCAGTGCCAGCGCAGCTAGGGACGGGCCCTGGCTTCTGCCCTCTGGCTTATAGCATTTAAATCCTCATTCCTTCCAAAGGGTTCCAGGTTTCAGAGGTCAGTGGGTGTAAGGAGAGGAATATGAGGGACTGGCTTCCTTGACCAGAAGTGCATGAATATCTGCGTTGGTGAAAAAACGTGCCCAAAAGGCCAGTGCTGCTGGGCTGGGACACGTCTTGGATCATGGATTTATCCACTGGCTTTCTGTGACCTGCAGCAAATTCCTTCCCAGATTAAAGGCCTAAATCAATGGATGTGAGATAAGGGCACCTCCCCACTATTTTTGTGTCTGAATCCGCCCATGCATGGCAGTGAGGTCTGCTGTAAGGCTTCATGATTACTGGAGCTGCAGGTTGGATGTTGAATCCCAATGCATGGATCATGTAAGCCTTGGGCTGTGTGAACATTCAAAGCTGATTCCTGCTGTTGAAGGTGACCACAGCAGCCCTCAGGGGACAATGGCAGCTGGAAGAGTTCTCCAGAAAGGATGTGACCAAAGGAGAAGTTCCTGAAGGAGACAAAAAAAAGGTCAAAGGGACTTTTCTAAGAAACTGGGGGGAGGTGTTTCAGCTCTTTCAACCTCATTTATGCCCCACACAGCAAAACTGGGGGAAAATTAGGGTAAAATGCCCTAGTTTTTAGGCTAGTGGGAACTGTGGGACCTATGAAAGTGGACTGTAGGATTTCACCTCCAGAAAGCAGGGATGCCTTAAAGACCTCTATGCCAGGAAAATGTGCTATCAACAAGAAGGAATGAGATGATGCTGGTACATGCAGATTGCCCCAGAAACTCAGAACCCTTGGACTCAGTGGCCCGAGACCACATATCTGGCAGTTATCTAAGCAGGGGGATGCAAGACAAAGTCTGCAAATAAGATCTGATCTCTCTCGGAGAGGGAGGGAACTGAGTCACCCAGATATGCACTAACATCAAGGGGAAACTTCAAAGAGGCCAAGAAATTCAGGATCAAGGACTCCAAGGAAATATCTTCAAAGGCTGAGCAATCTGACCCTGGGGCTGGGAAGAATGCTAGTGTCCACCCTCTCCAGTGTGGCAGTGGAAGGGGAAATTATGCAACTCTCAAAAGTCTGCAAACATGAGCAAAGACACGTGGAAACGGTATCGTTCAAGACAACTGGCGTCATGCCTTGGGAGCAAAACAAGCTGAGGTCCCCACTGCTCTCATGAGGGAGCAGACAGGACTTTTTCTTGCCAAATCCCAATGGCCTGGCATGAGCCTCAGGCTCTACAACACAGATATTGGTAGTGAAATTCCCAACACAGTTTTTATTCTTCCCAAACTGTCTTTCGCAACCTCTTCCCTGCTCTGCAAATTGTGTTGAGCTGCTGCTGCTGTGAAAGGACCCTCAGTTCCCATCTCAACAACGCTGCACAGGAACAGCAAGTATTGGGGGTACAGAAGGGAGTGACTTACACATGGGGTCTTCCTAGGTTATTTCATGTCCCTCTCCAGAGCAGCATGTTGCAGAGTTGGTTACCACACTGTGTCTGTATTTGGTTTTGCTCTCAGAGGTTTCCTTCAGCCTGAAGAAGAAGTTGTTTAACATGAAGGGATGCAGTTTGCTCTAGGTTTGTTGGCTAATGTCATGAAAGCTTATTTCCCTGTCAAGGATCCTAATCCCGTTGCAACCCACATCCCTCAGACAGGCTTTGGAGACAGCCCTACAACTACCTGACCTGCACAGTTCACACATGTGCTATGTTAGCAAAAGAACCAAGAAGGAAGCCACTGGAGGAGGTGGCTCTGGAGCCACTTGCCCAAGCAGGACCCAAAGGCAGATTTGTCTGCCACCAAAGACAAAGAGGAGATGCCACTAAATCAGACACTGATTCCCAGGAGGAGAGGGAACAGCCTGCAGCAAGGCAAAGCACAACCCGCTGTGTTCCTGGAGTCAGCACATGGGTCTGAGCCTTACCCCTCCAGCTCAGGGAGAGCAGAAAGAGGGGCTCAGACACCACACATCTCCCCCCCACCCCCAGCATCAGTGACATCCAGCTGTGGTGTGATTTGAGCATGCCCATGGCTGAATGCTGTTGGAAAACCCCCAGAGCAGGTTTTACCTGCGCTAAAGCTCCAGCTTTTGCACTGTGAAGGCACAGCACTGGGTAATGGGTGACAGGAAGATGGTTCAAGGGTGGACATGCTGGGGCCAGGCACCCCATGCATCCAGATGCCGTAGGAGTGGTGATGGGGTTAGCACTGGGGTTAGGGGTTTGCACACTGGGCAAGGAGCACGAGTCCCTTGCATGCTGCCCGCAGCACCGTGCAGTGCATCATGCAGTGAAAGCTGCAAGTTGGAAAAGGACCTGGGGGTATTGATTGATAGTCAACTAAATATGAGTCAGCAGTGCGTGCAGGTGGCCAAGAAGGCCAATGGCATCCTGGCTTGTATTAGAAACATTGTGGCCAGCAGCAACAGGGAGGTGATTGACCCCCTGTACTCAGCACTGGTGAGGCCACACCTTGAATATTGTGTTCAGTTCTGGGCCCCTCACTATAAGAAGGACACAGAAGTGCTGGAGCTTGTCCAGAAAAGGGCAACAAGACTCATGAAGGGCCTAGAGCACACGTCCTGTGAGCAGTAGCTGAGGAAGCTGGGGTTGTTTAATCTGGAGAAGAGGAGGCTGAGGGGAGACCTTATCACTCTCTACAGCTACCTGAAAGGAGGTTGGAGCCAAGAGGGGGACAGCCTCTTCTCCCTGGTGACGTGTGACAGGACCAGAGGGAATGGCTGCAAGCTGTGCCAGGAGAGGGTTAGGCTGGATATTAGGAAATATTTCTTCACTGAAAGGGTTATCAAACATTGGAACGGTCTGCCCAGGACAGCAGTGGAGTCACCATCCCTGGAGGCATTTAAATGACGTGTGGACCTGGTGCTTAGGGACATGGTTTAGTGGTGAGCTTGCAGTGTTGGGTCAAAAGCTGGACTAGATGGTCTTGAAGGTCTCTTCCAACCAAAGACATGCTGTGATTCTGTGATCCCACTGTGCAGCCCCAACACTGCAGCTCCATCCCCTGGGTACCAAGACTGGCTCCATCCAGCTGGCACGGGGAGCTGTGGAACTGGCTGAGAAACGTGCTAGCAACCACTGCACAAGCTCTCTGGGGGCTGCCGCTTGCCAGGCCCTGCTGCAGCCCACGCTATCTTGCCTTGGCTGCTGTGCTCCCCTAGACAGCTAACACAGGTAGGCACTTCGCCCAGATCAGCCCTTCCCCAGGCTGGGCAGACACCAGCACCCAGTTGTGTGGGTTAGCTGTCTGCCCGCGATAAAAATCGTGGAAAAGATCTGGCTTTTTGTTAACAGCTGTGATTTTTTTTCTTTTCTTTTATGTCTACCACCCTCTCCTGAGCGCTGCTGTGAGGAAGAAAAAAATAAAATAAAATAAATTTCCCAATTAGAGGCATGGTGAGGATGGTTCACTCAGCAGAAAGCAGCAAATAATCCCATGGTCCTGGAACAAAACAACAACTAGAGGCCAGATTTATGATTTTAGTTATATTGGCAGAAACTTGGAAGAAATCCACTTATATAACCTGGGTTTGCTGTGGTGTGAGTGAGATGTGGGTCTCCTGCTTTGCTGCTCTCAGCGTGGTGGGTGCTGCCTACATCCTTGCTCTGATTCGTGGGTGCAAGTTTGGCTTTCTGGATGTGAACACAGCCGGTTATTGCCAGGCAGGAAACTGTCTCGTTTGCCATCAGCAGCAGCAGGCTGCCAGTGCCGTGACTCGGCTTTTAGCCAATATATGATTTTATTGTTTTTTTGCTTGATGACAAAGAAAGCTCTGATTATTCAGAGTGTGTGATTTTGGGGTGTCCCAGGCACAGACCTCACTGCATGTCCCTTCCTCGGTATGATTTCTGTTTGAGACCAAGTGCAAGAAGCATGAGTGAGTTTGGTCTCCTGTTTGCCCTTGGCCAGAAGATCCAGGAAGGAGACATGTACACAACAGGGTTCTGAAACAAACAGCTTGCCAGCATACTTGGACTGGCTTCTCTGACCATGCATTGGGCGGGTTCAGAAAGTTACAAGGAGACTCATCCCCAAGTGCTGGAGAGATGCAGGGTGCTTGACACCCATCTTGAGTCAAGCTCATGAGTCTGCCCCAGGACAATGTGTAAAGAGAACGCTCTAAAACTGATGAAGATGGGCTGAAGTTGTTTGTTCCATGGGGACCATGTAAAGATCCTGCCCACAGGATGGTGTAGAGAAAGAAAGGCTAGCCTTGCAAAAGAAGGCAAAGTCGTCCAGGTAGTCAGTTGGGTGTGAAGATCAAGGCCACCACATCTCATGTCCCTGCTCCTCAGGTAGTTCCTAAGTAGGTTGCTTCAGCTCCCAGCATCTCAACTGGGAACACCTGCAGAAAGGCTACTAGATGCATTCTGGCACACACGCACAGTGGGAGGCCATGGGAGCATGTGGGCTTTCTGCCAGCAATGTTTAAAACACTCTTTGCAGAAAGACCCTCACAGACTCTGAAGCTCTTGGCTAAAGCCTTTTCTGTCTCCAGGTCTAGTACAGTCTTCCTTCTTGCACTGGCAGAGGAGATTGAAGCTGCTTTAGGCTGCTGCTACCTTTCCACCTCCAGAAGCCTGCATCTGGGGGGAAGCCAAGCAGAAGATGCCATCAGCCCTGGCTGGATGGATCCTCCACTTTGTAGGAACTTTGCAGTCACCCTGTCTTTTCTCACCAAACAACAGGGCTTGCAGATAGAGCAACTGTCTCCATCTTAATCCCTTTCCCTTCAGGTTGGTTGGGAGCAGAAAGGAGGAAAATGGGCTTTGCCAAAAGAAGGCAAGCCCCTGGCTTTGGTAGGCTGCAGTGGAAACAAGAAGGTAATGATATTGTTTAGATATGATGATGCTTATTGCCTGTAGAAACCATGGCAGAACCATGAAAATAATTATGTCTGTGCCATGAAGATGAAGAAATGAGAAGGCTGGGACAGGGAATACACCCTGCACCCTGAAGCATGTTTCATGCAAAAAGACTGTTCAAATATTTCTGAGGAAATAGCTATTTCTGTGCCTTTCCAGTGCACTAAATGGGATGGTTCTAGATTGGGCAGTGCCTGCTGTTTGACCGTGAGTCACATGTCATCCATGCAATGCTAAATGCAGAAGACATTAGCAGCACAAAATGGGATGGAGGAGCTGAAACAAAATAGTTTTGCCCAACTTTACAAGGATTGTTCATCTCTGAAACTGTTATGCAATTCTGAATGTTGAGTGTACGTGTATGTGGCTTATAATAATAAGCTTTATCCTTTGGGATTGCACCCTGCCAGGACAAAGTGTATTTATAAAACAGCTATGTAGGTGTATTGAGACAGCATGTGCCAATGTCAAGTGAAAGTACATTGCAGCAGTGATTTTAATGACAAGGCTCTGTGCTGATGATTTGGCCCAATGTCTTCATAGCAGAGGCTGTAGAACTCTCATCCACAGATTTCCATATGAAACCTATAACTTTTGGTGGAGGCTTTCCATCCCTTCTCACAAGTTCCTCTGGGCCAAGCAGACTGTAAATTAAGTTGCTTTATTTAAGGACTAGAACCAAAACCCTGGAGCCAAACACCTTCTGTCTTCATTCATATTTGAATTTGTGGCTTGGGCCTACCTCCAACTGTATCGTAAAGTGTCTTTTTCTCTGTTGAGGTGTAGACAGAGCCAGCAGTCATGAGACAATGTCCAATGCATTGTGTCTCATGTTCACATTCAACAGATCCTTTGAGGTCCATGTACCCATATGCAGAAAAGGGTTATTTAGAGGAGTAAGAATATTGTACAAGATTTGTTGTGTGATCAGGCATGTTGGCTCACAGTGTAGGAGAAGGAAACCAGATCCCTGAGGGCTGAAGAAGACCCTGGGAAGATCTGCCCTAAGTCCCATCAGGCAATGGGAAGACTGGAGTGGGGAGCCCCCAGTGCTGCTGCCTGAGCCCACAGCCCACGGCATTCGTGACTAACAAGGCAGCAAGAAACACGGAGAACAAAGAAGAGATCTACCCAAAGATACCAAAACCACTCGTCTCTGCTGCTTTGCAAACTGAAGCACAGCAGGCATGTGGGTGTGAGGAGAGGTCATGGGTCCCTCCCTACTTCAGATCCAGCCATGTTGCTGCCCAAAAAATACACTCTAGCACTGGTGATCTGGGTAGAGGGGATCGCACCCAATTCAGTGCAGGGTATCAAGCGTTCATCCCATTTCCATGTTTTCATGGAAAACATGTCCACAATATTTTCTTGTGCAGCTACTGAGAGTAGCCAGCTCAGCCTGTTTGCACATGGAAATAACCCCTGGCCAGCAGGAACATGAGCAGACAGGGCAAGATGTGACTTAAAACCACTGTCAGGTCAAGCAGGGAGTGGCTTGGCTTCCCCTGAATCTGATTTGGTCCGCAGTGCAGGAACCAGATAACAAGGGAGTTTTGTGCATTTTTTCAACAAAGGTACCTGGACACCAAAGGGCTGAGAGTCAAACACTGGTGGTGACTAGAAAAAAATAAAATGCATAAGTCTTTACCTGTTGGGACAGACCTCAGGTCAAAGGTACTGATGGTCTTGCATATAAAAAAAAAAATCTTTCTTCCTCATTTTGTAGTATTTATGAGGAAAATTGGGTGCAGAGTGGTTAAAGACATGGCTCATGGTCTCCCAGAAAAGCCAGTACCAGAGCTAGGAGCTCTAACCCTAAAGACTGTTCTTTACAATAAAGGTTTAGGTGGAGAAAGCATGGAGGACATGACTGACACATAGGGCACAGCCTCATCAGTGCTTCTATCCTGCAGATGGGCTTTCCCTCTGTTCCACATGCATCTCTGAGTAAAAACCACAGCATCAAAAAAGGGATTGTTATTGCTCTGTCTGAGTCCAGGAACGAGGCTGAGCTGCTTAACTGGAGGCTGATCTGTAAAAAATGACAACCTTTTGCCCCTTCATCTCATCTCTTTGCAGGTGTTCACACAGGCTTCTCTGAGCACACAGACAGGCTGGTTTTACATGCCTCACAGAGAGGAAGGAAAAAATGGAAATCATTTGTTCTTTGGTATCTGTGTCCCTCCAGGAAGAAGCTGAAGCCCTCTGAAATGTGCTGGGATGCAGGAGCACAGATGCTTGGACTATCTCACATCAGCTAGATAGGAACATTTCTTTATTTCAATTGCTCTGGCTTTTGAGGACACCAAACACAGTGTTTTTTAGGACACAGAAATGTTTAGATCAAGCAGGAAGATTTAAGCTGGAGCAGGAATAATATTTGAGTGTGTCAAATCAGTTTGTGAAGGGCACATCACCCCATGTCTCTGCATCCTCCTGTTACATGGAAAATCTCAAAGGCTTGGAGAGAGAGGCTGGGTCTTTGAGGAAGAAAAGACGGGGGGAAAACAGCATTAGATTGGATATTACGCATGGACTGCTATTTCCTTTCTCAGGAGATATTTACCATGTGATCATTAAATCCTCAAGAGACAAACCTGAACAGTGTTTTCTTCCTTCTAGGCAAAAATCTTGGAACTCTTAAAAAGATACTGCATTTCACAGCTCAGCAATCCAGCAGCATTTAAAGAACTGGAGACAGAAGAGGAATTTGTAAACAAGCAGTCTTTTTTTTTTTTTTTTTTTCCCCTTAAAGCCTCTATGCTGTCAGAACTCTTTTTAGGAAATATAAATAAATTCTACCATCTGGTAATTAATAGTTTATGAGCCAAACAATTGTTGTCTACAGAGGCAGTTCACAAGAGTGCAGTGTTTGCCTTGCCCCTTACCTCCAAAGATCGCTGCTCTCTCACTAAAGCAAAAACTCTCTGGCTTTGGCATTTGACTCAATTTCTACTCTTGCACTTTAGGAAGATGAACAGTAGGATCAATATAGAAACTGTCACAATGCTCAGGCTTTCTGTCTCAGTTTTGTCTCCAGCCAGGACTGGTACAGCTTCTTGGCTGCATCGAATTCTGCTGCTCTGTCTTGATGCAACCAAGGGGTCACAGCAGCTGATCACTTAGGTGGTTCCACATCTTGGTGACATCTGAGCCTCTCAGATACCAACAGCATTTGTCCTCAGAAACTGTTCCTGGTGCAAGGAAGGGGTTTTTTTTTGCCCTTGTTTTATGGAGGAAAAATGCAGCAGAGGGTTGAAATGACTTGCAGAAGGTTGCAGAGACAAAGTGGGTGTCTACCAACATGCCCAAAACTGTAACCACAAAACTTTCCACTTTACCCTGATAACACTGATGAGGAACTGAAATAAAACAGTACAGACGTTCACCCACACCATTACAGATTAGAGTTTTGAGGATGGCATTAAAATGTCCAGATCAAATTAAACTTAGGGACCTTCGAGAGTTCAAAGCAGAACCTTTCAATTTCTGAAATGTCCATATTAAGTTTTATTTCCATTTCTGGCAGATAGCAACCATGGCTGCTCAATGCAAGAAAGACCTTTCCCTTGTTATTCTCAAAGAAATGTCATGCTACTCCTTGAATGACTGGGCCTACCTGGAGAAAACCCTATGAGAAAAGGACACAGGATGGCCAGGATATGCATAACTAATACCTGCAGCACTCAGCTCCCCACAGTTAGGTAGTCTAGCCATTTGTGAGGAAAAGCTTTCCTGGCAGCTGTTGTGCTTCTTTACATAACTGGGCTCCCTGCCTTGCATTTCTGTGGACCTCCTGTGTGATAGCCCCCAGATCTGAACATCTCTTTTGCTTGAAGATATTTAAGTGTTTAAATCCACTTGAAATCCACACCCCATCCCTACATTGCTAAAGGGCAGCACCAGCCTCCAGATGCAGTGAGGGTCCATATACATGGGGATGGTAAAGTGTTAGGTACTGCAGTGTTAGTGTGATATTTTTATCCTTTAGCCCCTCATGATTTTGAGGTAGAAAAAAAATGAGTCCTGATGAGTTTAAAGCTTACACCAAATTGCAAGGAACCACAGGGGTTTGCGAAAGTATTCATGGCACCTGTACAGCCAAAAAGGTATTTTTCATCTGGCGTGGGTGAAGATTATACAGAAGGTGAACACCCTTCTCACACAGAAAGCTTGCCATATGTAGGTGCCTGGACAAGATGTGGCTGGATGTAGCTATTTAAATCTGACTTGCTCCCCATGCAAATGGCTCTCCCACTCTTCTCCTGAACTGCTCTGTGATGGACCGGCTGCAAGCAGAGGGATGGGGCACTTCATGGCTCCTGAACTTGCTGCTGGCTTGCTCACCGTTGCAGTGTGGGGCCCTGGATATTTCTACAAGGCAATTTTCTTTTGGTGACACTCAATACACTAGGACTTCTCCCTGCTATGTGAAAAGAGTCTTGACATCTCATGCTGTGGAGAAAAAGTTATTTAACTGGGGTCTTCTGGGACAAGGCGAAGTATGGAGTGATATTTGCCCAGCTGGGACTAAGCCTCCTCAGGCTGTCTTCTCCCTTCTCTCTGAGCTGCTGGCTGCAGTGCTCTTCAGCTGGGAAGAAATTTATTCCAAGGCGGTGGGAGAGGCAAAGTGGAATTAATGTTAAATCCACCCAAGGACTTAGTGGCACGCAGATAGTTTGCATTCCCCACAACCCCATCCTCTGCAGTTGGGCTAGCCCATTGGAGCAGCCAAGATGCCATATATTGTCCTATTTAACCTCAGAGGATCAAAGTGCTACCCTAACATCCCACCTAGGAGATTAAAGATGATTTGCAGATAAAGAGCAGATGCATTTTCTCAGCATGCGCTGCCCAAGCAGCACACACCATGCCCAGGTGACATCCCATAATTTTCATGAAAGGACTATCTCAGTCCTCCCATAATGTAGCCAGGAAACTAATTTAATTTTCTTTGTGACCCTCTGCACTTTGAAGGGCAGCTAACCTCACGCCAACCTCCCAGTTAACACAAAAGATCAGAGAAGAGTGTTCTTCACTTGGACCTTGGCACTGAGTGTTTCGAGTGCCTAGTGTCATTTAGGGAGGAAAATACTATTATCTCACTCTCTACCTTGTGCTCCAGTGACGGCATACTAAATTTTGAGTAGTTGGAGTTCAAAGGAGATAGATTTATATGTCAGAGGGATCTGGACTCTCTGATCAGACAAAATAACTGGTCAAACTCCCATGGACTCAACACCAGAGTCCTCAGGGAAGTCAGTGGGAGTTTTCCCGTAGGTTTGTGCTGTGGTGGCTTAAATAAAGCAAGGGAAGGATTTCTTAGTCAGACAATGAAAGAAAGAAGTCTCCTCTCAGCAATTAAAATATAGAATTCTACTTGAAAGTGATTAATATTTCTAGTGTCTACTTATGGCCAAGCCACATATCCCCAGCCCTACCAAATATGAACTTAAATACACAACACTCTCCAGAGTTACTTCTCAGTTAATAATTTATGTATTCTGGCAACAGATCAGTGCAACTAGAAACTAGTTTAGTAACTTACCTTCGGGGTTGTCTATCTATAAACACTGCAGATTCCTAAGTTAAACAGAACCCAATTGTTTTCCCGTGTAATAGAGACCAGGTTCTGATTTATATAGTTAATTTAAATGGTAATCTGAAAGAGTTGGGAAAAAAAACCCAACTTGTATCATTAAGGGTTATGAAAGAGGGAGAAACTGTTTACTACTGGGTTCAGAAATATGTGATATAAATGAAGATAAAATGCAAGTATCAAGGCAAATGTAATAAAATGATACCGGTATATGTTGCCTGCGCTTATATAAGAGCACATTAGTCCTGGCTGATTTTTCCTGTGGTTACCCTGCACCTACAGAACTGTCTGATGCTGGGATTTGTGTGCAAGTGTGCAACCCAAATTCTTGCCTTTTTAGCGCTGGGCTGAGTCCACTGTCAAAAAGCAAGCAGGGCTTGACTGGCTGCATCTAAACCGTAAGTTTAAGCAGAATAAAGGTGTCCAGGCTTGCCCCTTCTCCTTAATCATGTCTGGAGAAGAGCAGGGACAGCAGCCTTTGTGGATGGCTCGTGCACTGAAACACAGCTCTCATTTGAAAGCGCCTTGCAGTGACTAATTAACAGGCATCTGTTACAACTTGTTGAGCCTTATCTTCATTTTCATACATGCTATTTTGGAATGAAGTTTTATTTAGGCTCTGGCTCCTCAACGTTGCTCAAGAGTCACATTACAGGATTAGCCTTCCTGACAAAGGGGAGGGGATGCTTTGTGGTTAGCAGCACAGGATAGGAGTTAGGAGGCTTGACCCTGTCCTGGCTGCTGCCTTGTCACCTGCTCTGAAGCTGCTCACTTGACTCACCCAGCTAAGCCTGCACAGATAGGAAGGCTTAGTTAATGCCTGTGGAGTATTCAGAAATGCTCTTTTAAAAGGTGCCATGTAAATAACAATATAATAGTTCTCAAATGCCACCGAATTACCCTTCTGCAAATATCTGCTCTTTGTGGGTCAGTGTGGAGGATTACAGATGCTCACCCACATCATGTATTCTTACCTCTGGGTGTTGCTCATGTGAATTGTGAATTCTCTGACTACATGCAAGGCTTGTCTGCATGGGAAATTACACTGTAGCAGTGCAAAGTGTGAGCACAAAACCCCTGAATAGGACTAGTAAGGCTTCCTTGTATTTTGGGACCATGTAATGGAAGTGATTGTTTGAATAGGGCATGGGACAGGAAGAAACTCTAAGCTAAGCTGGGCAGCAACACAGACCATCTTGACAAGGGGAAGGTAGAGCCCATACCTTAACCTCTGCTGAGACACCCTATAGAATTGCACGTTCTCCCTGCTTATGAGGGCACAAATGTATATATCAGCCTCCGAGACACCCATGGAGAGGAATAGGCACTTTGGGGTGCAGTTCCTCTGCTTTATTTTAGGCTTCTGTTGTAGGAGGAGATGAATTGCACTCCAGACCTCAGTGGGCTGGTCTCTAGTTGAGTGGGGGTGACTGGCTTGAATGATGCTGCCAGGATACAGACATCTAAAGGAAACATTAGGATATCAGTCTGTTTCTCTGGAATCATAGTCACTTCCTTACAATTCAATTTAAAATGCCTCCAAAAAGGAAGCAGCTAAAATGGAATTAAAAAAAAAAAAAAAAAAAAAAAAATTTCTCATTTCAGAGACACAAAAATAAGTGGGAGTGTGAACATATGTGTGTGTCCACATGGGGAACTACTCTGAAGCCTCTGCAGTTCTTTAAATACACAGTGAACACGATGCCAGGTTCACATCCCCTCCTGCACATGCTCTTCCATACGCATGGGCTGCACACTTCTGGTTTACCAGTTTTAATGGATCTTATTTCATTGGAAGAGTTGAAGGATCAGATCCTGATCTTAGCTATGCTGATGTCAATCTGGAGTCACTCCAGGTTAGCTACCATGGATGAAAAATTGGCATGACTAGAATACAATTTGAGTCCTCAATGTTTCATGATACATCCTGTTAGCATGAATTATGTGCATGCATTAAAAGAAACATAAAGACTTCAGATTTTGAGAAGGAGATAAAAAATCAGCTCCTCAGTTGCTTTTCCTGGAGTGGTTTTGAGCTGCTCCTTGCAGAAGTGAAAAGCAGGCCTTGTAATGTCGCTTGCAACGTTTCCCACCGCCCCTGCTTGTTTCCAGTGGAGGTCAGCTTGTGTCACCTCATTGTGTGGTTTTCACCTTGCACATCATGATCAGCAGTGTGACAGGCATGGCAGCAAATGGCTCAGATGTGTGCTGTGGCCAACTTCTCCTTCAGGCCTTTTGAGGGTATTTCTCTTTTTTTTTCCTCTCAAGGAAAAAAAAAAAAAAAAAGCAAGCACTAAATATGTATTACCAAGAAAGTCCCAGGGAGAGAGAATGGCCCCAAAAAGCCCAATACTGTGACACAGGACTCAGAGAGAGGGAGGAACAAATTCATGATTAAAATTTGCAGAAATCCCCCCTCTATTACCTTAAGAGCCTAGGGTTGTGTCCCTCATTTACCACTGACTTCTGACATGAAGCCATTTAAGGCTCAGTCTAGTAAAGAAATCTCCATTTTTCAACATAAGCCATTGAGTCACCTGATCTTTAGAGATTGGTACTACAGGAGACATCCCCAAACCCGTGTTAAAAAAGAAGCTGCACTTGGCTTCTTTGATGTGCAAGATCCCAGAAAAAGGTGGGTCAGTAGTGCCCCCCTATCTGACCAAACTACTGACCTGCTGTTAAGGGACATTTGTAGGATGGGGAGAGTTTTAAGTTATCCTCAGGCTGTGGAGCACATCAACCACCTTCTTCCTACCTGCTGGGATGTCCATCTTTATGCCATGAGAAGACTTAAGACAAAATGGGCATTTAAGTGCCCCATTTTGCAGTCTGCCTTATCCCATTTTTGTGGGTACACAGAGCACTGAGTGAGTAGGATACCTCTGGGTTGTTAGTCAGAGGAATGTCTCATTTCTGGATGCTAACATAGCTTGGTGTGACCTCAGCGTGACCTAGGCACCATGCCACTTCCAGGTGACTGCATCCAGGAGCAACACTGAGCCCATGAAGATACTGCAAATCTAAAAGTGAGGTGCTCTCAGCACCTTCAGATTTGAGTTTTTGTTAAATGGAGTCTTCAGGGTCTTTACGTTGAACTTAAATGTTTTTTTGTTTCTTTTTTTTTCATGGTCCGTAGTCTCTTTGATGTTTAGTTCCCAGTAGTAAAATTAAGATCTTAATATACAACCCTTTGCCTTCATTTCTTTTTTAGACAGGATCCACCTCTGCTCTTTATTGGACCTGCAGTAATAAATGCAAAGTAATTACACCTAAAATAGGCCTGCAAATTAATCTATCATGAGAGCAGCGTAGACTGCAGGACTTTTTAAACACTAATTATTGTTTTATGCAGTAGATTTTCTAAATAATATGACCTAGTAAAGCTTCAGAGAAATACTAGGATGCAACCCTTTCATGTCCTGCTTGTGATACTGGAAAGCAGCTTGAGTCATTCTACTCCTGAATCAAATCCCCTTGCAGCTGCCCAGCTGGTTGAGTCTGCACAGATCCTAAGAAAAATCCAGTTAAAAGACACTGTTTTGCAGATACAGAAAATTGAAGAAGCAGGACAGTAGTATTTACGATTCTTTGGGGGGTGAAAAAAAAAAATCTCTTCTAAAGATAGTGAATTTTAATCTTTCCCACTTTCTTTTTCACTGGAAGAACTGAACAAGCAACAAAGATAATACAAAGTGGCTTAATCAAATTGTGCGCCTGGACGTTGATGTTGCATTGACTGAGCAGTGTGTCTGTCCTAATTAAAGAAAAACTTTTCCAGGGGGTAGAAATGCACTTGAGTCCTTGTATGCTTGTGTTGGTCGCTTACTGAACATGGGAAACCGTGGCTTTGCTTTTTGCTTTAGTGAGGATAAAAATGCACATACCACACATTTGGCGTTTCATTTCTCCATCAGTAGGGAGGGTAATTTTTCAGCAGGCAGCCATTCCTTCTTTGTCTTCTTTTTTTTTCCCTTTTTCTTTCTGTTTGAAAGGAGCATTTGATACTGATTGAAGATGCCAGAATGACACTGCTTTTTTAGACACCGGAGGATGAGAGGGTGCCTTGGGCAGCTGCAGGGTGAGTTTCTCTCCATGTATGTAGCTCCAGTTTTGACGTGACCCCCAGCAGTTTAGCAGCCTCTGGAGCCAGAATGAGCATCTTGGGCTCATAATCCACAAGCATTTCTTGGAATCAGTAGGACTTGTAAAAAAAGAGGCATTCTCACTGCTGGGTCAGCTCCCGACTGTCTGAGCAAACTGATGTCTGTTCACAAGGACATCTCAACTGTGACTCAATGAGTGTTAGACAGTGGGGAGGGGAGGATCTGGCTTCATCCTCACCATCATGGAGAAACCTTTCTAGAAGACCATGTTCTGCTGGTTTATTATAAGTGGGAGGAAAGCTTTTCCCTTCAGAAGATGTTAATTCCCCTCCCACCCCGCCCCCACCCCCC
>JANHGN010013204.1:66591-87811 GCA_024605025.1 Megaceryle maxima
TTTTTTTTTTTTTTTCTTTCGTCATTTCCCCCCCCCCCCCTTTTTTTTTTTTTCTTTTCCCTTTCCCCTCTTCACACACACTTTTCAGTTGTGTGTATTCCTTGGTTGAACCTGTCTATGTCAGGAATGAAATTTAACAGTTGACAGTTTGGCAAAGGACTAGCCTACTCTTCACCTAATGGCTTCTTCAGTGTGCTTAAAACTATATGCTGACTTCTGGTAAATGTATCCTGAACCTAAATATTATTTCTGGGCATGATGAATAGGCAGTAGAAGAGTAGTTGATCTACCCTGCCCCCCAGTGTGCCTGTGAGTATCTGTCAACTTTGAAAGTTAGTATATGAATTTTTGGTGCATAGGACATGTTTGGAGTATGATAAGGAATAGTGTGTGTGTGTGCGCACAAGTTTTAGTTCAAGGAGCAGATGATTTCTGCATTCAGAGCAGACAAAAGTGGATTTGAGTTCAGAATTTATTCCTAAATTATGTGTCCTTATTAGAATAGACACTAGACTATTAGAATAGACATTAGAAATGTGCCATTTTACAGAGTAATTTAATCTATATTTGATTCATGCTTTATCTAACTTGCAGGTGAAGAATACTGAGCTTTAGGTTATTGATGCTACTTTAGTTACATTTCTCTTCTAAGAACTGGAGAAGTGAGGAGACAGGATCTTACTTCTTTTCTGTGTTCAGAGGTGGAACAAATTACTCCAGTGTAAATACTTTCTTGACTATAGAGTTTGCTTAAGAGGACAGATTAAATTCCTGTTGCAGACAAGCTGACACTTTACAAACCTATTGTAGATGTGTGTACTGACTTTTAAAATCCTAATTGACAAGTGTGTATTTGTCTCAATTCACCTTGCAACAACAAAATCCTATGCATATGTGGGCTTTAGGTTCATTTTGAATATGCTGAAAAGAATGGGGGTGGAGAGGAGCTGCTTTCAAGTAGGTGTGACTTAATTGCATTAAGCAACATATCTATAATATTTTTTTTAAGGGTCTTTTTTAGACTGCTGAACCTTTCTAGATGCTTTAGTATCCAGATTAACTTCATGAGTTGTTTCTTTCCTTTGTGTTGGGTGCTGCTGTCATGGATTGAATACATTCTCCTCTGACTACTGTTGGAATTAGCCACTGTAAACACTACATAAAAGTTGAATCTCTGGCGTAATTAAGTTTTCTTCCCTCTATTTTGAGGAGGAACAGCAGGAGGACACTGTATGTTGTAATGTTGAGTTTTGTTTTGAAAACACGATACTATTCAGACATGAGATGCATTTGAAAATTAAGCTATATAATAATTGGACGAGGTTTGGGTGGGTATTACAGTCTGCGGTTTTGTGTTACAAAATTACCTTTATTTTCACTGTTCATCTTAAAGCTCTCTAATTTCACAGACCATTGTCAAGGCTTCTGATTGTACTGTATTGTTCCAACAGCTTCTGAGGATGAGTCTGAAGACTGATGCTGATAGAACTTCTGTACTGCAAAGGGACAAATGGAATTGCTGCAGAAATGCTGAACTGGCAAGAAAAACATCAACACGCGTTTGGTTTTTTCCTCTCCTTAGTAAAAAGTGCATTGAATATTATCATAGTTTTTGAAGCAATGTTGAATTCAAAAATCAACTGCTGTGCATAGTGGAACTCAGTGGACTTGAGAACTACTCAGCATGTGCAAGGATTAGATACATATAAGGCAACTTCTCTTTCTAAATGATGAGGATGATGTGCTTTGTTTTGGAAGACATCAGATTTTGAATATTCAAGGAAGCTGTATCTCCCTTTGTTTCCTTCTTATTGTAGTCAGATTTCTGGTTTTGTCGATTGAGTTTTCCTCCTCTACTGGCACTAAGTGGTTATAGCGGGTTTTGGGGGGACGGGTGGGCAGGGAGGGTGGGCATGTCCATGTACTTAAATAGGTTTTGTTTGGGTTTTTTTAAATGCCTCTGTTGTCACATCATCTAATAACTGAATTGCTTCCAGTGTTAACGATTGAACAGGAGGATGAGCAAGATACTGTAGAGATTGTTTGAGTTTTGGTTTATTTGAAGATTATTATTTAACTCAAAAAGCAATAAGAACTTGCAGTGATGTTCTACTACTTAGTGTTAGTGATTGCTTTTTTTATGTACTGGTTTGGAAATTGGAGATTATATTTGATATTATGTGGCTGTTCCGTTATGGAATATTGCAGGTGTAAACTCTTGCATTTCAGCATTCCTAGCAGATATGCAACTTGATAAAGATATAAGGATGTTTAGTTTAATGAGACTTTTTTTAGATCCCACCTTCACTGTTCAAAGCACTGGTTATCAATGTGTTTTCTAGTGTTGTCACTTCTTTATAAATAAAGATTATAGAGGTATGCATTTCTACTGGTATTGTCCATTTTATTTAAAAAAGCATATCTACCAAAAGTTAACACTTGAAAACTTAGAAAGCTGCAGTCTATGGTGTGTCTTTACTAACACTTATAAATTCTTACGCAGATATTTAAGATTGTTTCTGACCATTTTGGATTGAAATCCTTTATATGAAGGGTGGTACAATAAATTGTCATACATGTATAGGAATTGTATTTTCTATAGTCATACATTGCTATATATTACTATATATGAATATAGTTCTTATATCGCTGTCTTTCAGACGTCCATTTGAAAGGTGAAGGTCCAGGCTAACTTATTTCTCAAGAAAGTGATTTCAGGTTTGTAATAAGTTAAATGGTTAATACTTTCTCAGTTAGTTGATATAACTTAACGCATACAGCGAAGCAGACAGTATTTCATGTGCACTCAGTCTGTTGAGAGTTACAAGCGTGAGCTTTGATAGCCTAATAAATTGATGAAGGATACTTTATTTTTTTTTTTTTTTCCTGTCCTTGTAACAGAGAGGATTCTGTGGAGATGAGCAATCTCAGTAGTTGCAGTTCCAAGTACAAATTCAGTTCAAGTGAATTGTAGTTCTGTTGTCCTGCAGTGCTAGTGAGGGAGCAACGTGGGGGAATACCATGGTGGATTCAGTGTAGAGCAGAGGGTCTGAATGCACTGAGAAGAGAGCTGCTGCCAACCCTAGCTGTTACCTCCGAGGAGAGCTCTGCCTTGCAACCCAGACACCCCTTGCTATAGAAGAAAGATGGAAAAGAGTTGTTGAGGCTGTGAGCAGCCAGGATTTGCCTTCTGTGCAGTGAGATCTGTCCATGGGAGCATGTGTCTGTGCAAGCCTATGGAGGTCCATGCAGGTGTCTTTGTATCAGCACGAGGCCTTTGTGTGTTTGGGCAAGTGTCAGTGCAAGTGTTTGTCTCGTCTGTTAATGCTGTCTCAGGCCTGCAATAATTTTCTTCATCTAGTTCCTTCAGGACCCACTGATGGCACTTTGCTCTTCCTGTGTCCTCAGATCCCCTTATTACCTCTCTATTTGCCTTTCTGAGTGTCCTGTGTCCCACTGTTGCCCTTCTGTGAACCCCACAGCCTTCTGTTTGCTGTGAGGACTCTCCCATCTGCCCTTCAAATTCCTCAGGACCCCTCCATTGCTCTTCTGGTAGGCCCCAGAGCTCTCCAATTTATAGAATGACAGGATGGTTATCAGTGATATGGATGATGAGTCCAGACACCTCTGGCACCACCACCCACATACACACACAGGTTCCTCAGGACCATGCCGAGTCACATTTTAGTATTGCCAGGGGTGGAAAATGTACAACTTGTCTGGGTGACCTGTGACAATGTTTAACCATGCCCACATTTTACATGTGGGGGAGAAAAAAAAGCTTTTTTTTTTTTTTTTTCCCCTCCTGGAGATAAACCCTGTCATATGTGTGCTCTTCTAGAAAAAAAAGGAGGAAAAAAAGGCTGAGGTGGCTCTTGAGCATTCCTGCCTTGCAGTGGGGGCAATCGGACACCCAGGCAGTCTCCATGGCTCAACACTCATAAATCCTGCTTGTGAGTCATCAACTCACAAGCCCCAGCAGCTCAGACCCTGCCTTTTCCATGTAGGTATGGGCTCTCTGCCCCCATTTTTCCTTCTCCAAACCTCTCTGGCATGATCTGCGAAGAAGCCTGCACTATTATCTCCACCAAGCATCTCAAGGCAGGTTCACACGTGGATATGTCACACCACCTCATCCTTCTTCCAGGTGTCTCTGCTGAAAGCATTGGAGCTGCAGTTTTAGTCCATTCAGAGACTGACCTGAAACAGAGTTTGGTTTTATTTATGGTATATTGCCTGTCCTGCACACACAAGGTGTTGCATGTCCTGTGAATCAAAACACTTAACTCAGAAGGATCACTGGGGAAATTTCTTTTGTTTTGGTTTGTTTGTTTGTGGTTTTTTGTTCTATTATGTCATTCATCCTTAGGAACTGGGAACCACTGCCCTGGTTGTGAGGGCAGGAATTGCAAGCTGATGCTCCACACACAGAATACAATCTTTTTCCCAAATCAGTCAAATGGGTAAAGCAAAACAGCACTCAGGAAGGACAGAGCAAGTTCTTCCAGACACTTCAGTCCCTGACTAGTTTAGCAGGTTATAATGGGCTTTAATTGTTACTCCCACAAGCTGCAACTTTATTTGCTGCCGTTGATCAGCTCTCACAAAAGGACTGAATCGTCCCCTTGTGTTCAAAAACCAGCTCTCACCTTCAACTGTGGTAATGTCATTCGGGAGAAACACATCTCCATGGTAAGGTGGGACCAGTACAACCATCTGTAAAGGACTGCTGTGCCAAGGGGATGCTAAAACCAAGCTCCCAGCTACTGCACTCTCCAGGCATATTGTATTTTCTCAACCACACACACTGCGTAAGAGATTGGCCCAGGAAGTGAAATAACACAGCAAATCCATCAAGTGAATGACAGCTGTTGTCTGCTCTGACCTGGTACTGCCTGTGGGCGGGGATCAAGCCCCTTGCAAAGTCATGAGCACTGTTATCCCATTCTTCCAGTTGGGAAACTAAGGCATCCTGGGCTGCTTGTCCCTTTAGATACCCCTCAGCAGGTATTTGCAATGATGCTGGAGGAATGCATGGACAGGGAGTCATGCTGCCTGCAGGCAGTAGGAAATGTGCTTTTCTGTGACACCAACAGCTCCTTCCCAAAACCTCACAGCTGTCAAAGAGGTCTCTGTAGCAGATGCTTTGCTGAAGTGATGGCCTCTCTCCTGGCTTGAGCTCTCTGAGCACATCCCCAGCTTTCCTGTCCTACTTTATAACTCCTCCAGAGCCAAGCATCCCAAGTTTGCCAGTTTCACTGGATTCATCTTACTCCTCTACAGCACATCATCTTTCTCATAACACAAATTGCAGGCTGATTTCTCTAGGTAATAGATTCAGGGTTAGAGTTGCAAGGTCCCCAAAGCCAGGATTCCTAGTGAAATGCATAGTGACTCCAGGCACTGGAGCAAGCCACACTCCTGGCTGCTCCTGCGTATTTGCCTAAGATGTGCATCAGCGTGGGAAGCACAGACCCGGTTTCCATGAAATGACAGCACCACCAGAGACATTTTTCTCTATTTCTGTTCCCTGGATATATTCTGCTTCCTGTTTTCACCTGATACTAATGCAGCATTGATGGTCCCTGCCTCGGACATCTGTGTTTAACCCTCTTCAAGCTTTGATGGCCCAAAACACCTTAGAAACCTTCCAGGCTTAAACTACCCCTTGTACTCATCAGTATCCATTTTACGCTGAGCTTAATAAGCATATGGCCTCAGGCACATTCTCATCTTCTGATAGGGCTTGCACAACCTTTCTGGTATCTTATCAGCACAAAGAACAGGAACAAGGTGCTTTTCTCAGGCCTGACCTCGTCCTTTCAACTTTTCAGCCAAGGAGGGTGAGCATCTTGGGTCACCATCTGCAACCAGAGGAAGACCAAAGCTTTACATCTTCCGATGCCAAATGGCATCAGCAGAACAAAACCTTTCCTCCACCACAGTGAGTTGTGAGTGGTTTGGCCAAGGAAGGAAGAACATCCCTTACCAAATGTGGGTAAATCAGAGTGCACACATGGAGAGGATGAGTGTTCAAAAAGGGATGGTAATGCTGCCTCCAGGCATATGCCAGCCTCACTGCCAAGGGGACAACCAGCTTCCTGCACCAGCAGGTTTATGCCAACCAGGGTATTTATGTATCTTCCTCCAAAACATCTCAGTCCTGGTGTATCTCCTGCTAAGACCAGAGCTCTAACCCAAGCCTACCTGTGTGGTATGGAATGTATCCCCCCAGAAGCACTGCTGCCAACCCTCCTGGGACACCCTACATGCCAGCATGGCTCTGGCATTGTGCTGCTTGCTCAAGGTGTTCTAGCTTTGTTCATTTACAACTGCAAATATTTTAATATTCATGCAATGCCCCCCCGCCCCCTTCTTCCGTGTGGAGATGTTTCCACTTGCCGCACCACGTTCTTGGAAGAACAGGCAGAATGGAATTAAAGATTTCCAACTAGCTCAGCGGAGGTGAAAAAATGTTGCCTAAAGACAGAAGGAAAAGATTGTCAAGTGAGATTTAGAGATGCCCTGGGCAGGTGAGGGATGATTGCATCTGATTCTGATAGTACATCTGATTCTAGCCCTGCCTGGGAAGGTCTCTTTCTGTCCCGAAGCTTGTTTTTGTCCTTTCAGTCTATCTGCAGAACTATTCAGGTAGAAAAAAAAATGCCCTCTCTAGTTTCAGACTCTCTAGAGTCTCTAATAGCTCCTGCCACTAACTATGAGATGAAGAAATGCACACTTTAAATGGCTCCCAATTTTCTCAAGCCAGACAGTTTGTTCGTGATTCTCTTACAGGCTTCTCTTCTATGACTCAGCCCTATATGAATGGCTGGAAATGAACATCAAGCTAAAACTAACAAAGTAGGTGCCAAGCATTTTTTTATTCCCAGGATACCATTTTTTTCCCAGAGTCTCACAGAGGTAATTAAAAGGTGTCAGCTTTTAGAAGGAATATCCTTGACAGGAATATGATATAATTCAGACTGAACAATATGTTCAGTTTGTTCCCTGGACCATAATACAGTGCTGCAACAATGCAGTGCTATATTCTCTAAAGATTATCCTCAGGGAATAAGGCTCTGAGTTAACTGAAATAGGACAAAATTCTTCACATGACCATTGACAGCTCTGATTAAATTTATTATACAAACTCAGAAGAAGTAAAAGTGTAATACTGGGATTCAGAAGACCTTTCTTCAGTTCCAAGATCAAGAACTCATTACTTCTTTTGACCATAAACCATTTTAGCAATGCCTTGCCTGTCTGAAAAAGAAGGAACTTCTTCCTTCCATGCTGCAGCTACTTCAGTGGCAGTGGCTTTAGTAAAGAATTACCCTGGTTCTGTTTCTTGATACAACATCTCACACACTGAAACCCTGTGACTTTTAGGATCCCTTTAGAAGTTTCTTTGATATTAATATGTTACTCTTTTTGCTATTATTCTGTTGAGCCGGAGAACTGACTGTCTTTTTCTTTCTTAACTGGGACACAAGAGGAAATAAGTCTTTTCCTCCCAGGGGCTCAATGAGCCATTTCTCCCAAAACCTTAGACCAAGAGATGTACAAAGCAGAATCAGATTCATTCTCTTCTAGGTCTGCCCTTCACTTGCCAAGCTGTGTGAAACTGTATCTGAGATTGCAGAGTTCCCTTGGGGCATTGGAGCTGAAGCACCTAAATAAAAGTTGAAGGGGGATGAGCTTCTAACAACCAGAATAAATAATTAAATAAACATCTATAACCAGGCAAGACACAGATTAAGGTGGGTTTGCCCCTTGTTATTTTGAATATCTTACTCAAAATACCAGCACTAAGATTCACATTCCTTACAGGTGGACAGATCTGCAATTTTCTCTAGATTTACACCTGAGCAGTCTCACTGGCAGTGATGATTTGTCCCATCATGTTTTACAGCAAGCTGGATCCATGGGTTTCTCATTTGAGTCCAGCCTGGATCTGAGTTTGATTTAACCTGGGATTATCAGTTTAGCCATGTTGTGGGATCAGTGCCAAATTCCCCAGCAAGAACCAGGACAACCAGCCAAACCCAAGCTATGTCCACCTTCAGAGCTGGCCAGATGTGTTCTTTTAACTTAAAAAGAGATTTGTGTTTAACAACAAAGTCCAGGGGAGACTGGAAGATCTCATCAAATATTTTGATCCAGCCTTAGCTTTCTTGCAGCAGCTCCACTCCCATGTTTTCAGGCAGTTGCTTTCACCGGAGCAGAACACATCTCGGCTCCGAGCATCTGTGAGAGTGGGGTCCCAGGAATGCATTTCTGCCACGGAGCAGAAGTTGCTAGGAAACCAAACAAGCAACAAGTTTGTCTTCAAAGCCTGAGACCTTGGAAACTGGAATTATCTGGGAGGAATACCCTTCAATGGGAACTGTGGCATCTCATCATTCCCGGCAGAAAAACATTCCAGGTTGTGATGAGACACTGATGTGCACCCAGGGACTCAGAAGTGACCAGATTTCCAATAACATCACTGGAAAAATTGCTGAGCATAATAATTTTTCAAACATATGAAGAAGAAAAAAAAATTCAAATGAGCTAAAAAGGCTTATTATCCAGGAGAGATTTTAAACAGCAGTGAAACACAAGGAGGCGTGTGGTCACACCAGTTACTGGTCAAGTCAGTAACATAAGGCCATGTCCCACTAGGGAACTGAAGGTAGATCATTGCCTCTGAGCCTGTGCATAGCTCACAGTTGAGTTTTCAATTCAAAAAGCAACTGAAAATATCTCTAACCTTCTAAGCCACCAAAGATTTAATTAAAATCACACCAGTGACATACAAAACAAATAGCAGTGATAGGTGACAGCCCATTTTGTAGTCCTCAGCTTATGCCACACTGATTGCAATAGTAATCAGCCTCATCCCTAGGGTGTGAGATGTCCCTATTTCTTACTGACTCTAGTACTAGGAGAATCTGTGAGCAGAGGTATGTCAGGTCCCGGAGCCAAGGTCATCTCATTTCTCAGCCTCATGAAAGCCAAGGACAGTCAAACACACCTTGCCAGTTCTCTGATCTGTGCTCAAAGGGCATCTTTAGAGGACTGGTATTTCTGGGGCTTTCCTCTGCCACTTTAACCACACTACTATATGAGGCCTGCCCTCGAGCTCGGTGTGGTTGGAAAGCTTGTCCCATGTGAACAAGGTCCACCTTCAGCCAGACATCTATGCTATGGTTTTGTACAGATGTGACTGTGTCAATGACAGAAAACTCAATGTACAACAGAACTACCACCAGAATTTGGAGTTAAGCAAAGCTGAAGGCAAAGAGCTAATTGCCATACTTGGAAATATTAAAATTAATTCCTTTGGAGGCTGCAGCTATATCCTAAAAAGGAACTGTGGCTCCAGATCCAAAATATAATGACTGGTGAAGCAGCAAAGTCCAGTAGAGAGAACACAAATCTTGGAATTAAGGAACAGACACATACGTCAGCTGAAGTACTCGGAAACCTAATTCCTGATTGATTTCTTCATATTTATGTGCCAAACTGTCTTTCAGGATCCAAAGCTCAGTCTTTAAAAGTCAGCCAGATGTTGATGTGTATTGCTGCTGTACACTGGAAAGAAGCAGCACTGCAAATACATGTCATCTGTTGTGTTCTGGCAGCCACCAATGACAGTTCTTTTGCTGGAGTGTCAGATACTTTTTAGGATGGGTGGTACCGAGTTCTGTTTCTGTCAGTGATGCCAAGCTGTGAATGGTCAGGTTGTGCAATACAATGGTGGACCAGATTTCCCAGATGGCCACAGATTTATATAAAATTCTAAAGAAAAAGAAGTAGATAGAAAATGTCTGTATATTGAATGATTGTTCTTGTGTTTCTCCATAAAAAAGTCAGTTTTTCAAGGTATAGCTGAGCATCCTTGGCACTTGGAGCATTTTGCTTGATGATAAAGTCCAGGATGTGCAGGTCTCCACCTCTTGCACTGGTTGTACCACTTAAAGTTCATTCCTAGGCCAAGACAGGGATAAACTCTCATCTGGTACAAAAGTGAAAGTGTACTGTTACATCTTAAGAATTAGCAGTGCTGCAGGTCCCTTGGGCACTCCATATCTCCCAGACAGGCAACCCCACTTCACCTTTCTCCTTGCACCCACTCTGCAAGTAGAAGCACTTGCAAATGTGCAATTAAGAGATAAGGTTGGTGAGATAGAGCATAATTGCTGGATAATGGTCCCTTGCCTCTAATACAACTACCATGCCAAAGCAGCAACATTTATTTCCCAAGCGGAAGATGCAGCTTTGACCCTGTGATAACACAATCCAACAGCTACCTCCATGGTGGGTTGGGTCAGTGGTTGACATGCCCGAGTGTGTTTTGTTTTGGCTGTGGGCTGCTAGAGCAGTTGTTCGTTGCTGAGCAGTTTGCATGCCTCTTGGCTTAGAGCACATGGATAAGCCCAAGGTGCTGAAACATGATTCAGTCCCTGGCTCCGTCACAAGCCTCCTATTTCCCCTTGTGCATGGCCAGCAGCCTTGCAGGAGAACAGCTGTGCATGGTGGTGGCACAGGAAGAGTTGAGGTTGGACAGGGAAAGCTGTACTTTTTACTCAAGACAACAGGTCAAGAAAATTCATTAACCACCTTTTGCAACCTCAGCTTGGTGACTTGTGGTTTCACACCATCTCCAGATGGGACTGAGATGACAGTCTATGTCCATCTGGGACACAGAGGAGTATCCCCATTCTTGCTGTGAACCTTTTTGGCAGTGTCGGAGGAAAAAGCAAGAAGGAATTTGCCAGTAGGAGAAAACCATCTGTTTGCTCCCAAATCTGGATATTCCATGGGTGAACAGCTGTACTGGTCCTCACTGGTGTTGCCTTTGTCCCTTCCCTGGTGTTACCACCCCCTCCTCAAAGTCAACTAGTAGGCAAGTCTGATGAGCACTCATCTGCTTAGTGCAAAACCTCCCAGCTGTGACAAGGGCTCTGTTTTTGTCTGAAGATGTTCAAGGAGGTTGTAGGATCCCATCAGCAGATGGAGGGGTGGGGTGGTGAATTCCAGGTGGCAGGCAATGGAGAGGAACTGGGGGAATCACAGCCAGGCCCCGGAAATGCCTGTCTGCAATGTCCCCAGGGAATGGAAGGAACATACCTGGCTGGGGTGGATAGGTAGTTTGGAAGAAGGCTCTTGTTGTTCAGATACATGCTTGGCTTAAATCCAAGGGTGTCAGTAGGTGACTTTCACAAGAACAAGACATGTAACAAAAAATTCCCTGTGGTTTTCTGTGCAAGCTATTTTCCCCTGCTGAAACGAGATAGGTCTTATCTTTTTAAAGAAACTGCCCAAAATTTGCCTCCTGAGAACATTCTTCCCCCCCATTGCTTAACGGCTACACAAACCTAAAAATAAACACACTGCTTTCCACTAGAACTGCCTGTGCACAAGAGACAGGCTGCAGGGTCTTTCTGGAAAGCGTAGCTTTTGAGAAGGACCCCACACCGAAGCAAAACAGAGCATGCAGATAAGGCCTGTTGAGTGGCAAAGCAAATCCTCTACTGACTGACTGTTTCCTACATCCAAAACATGACTTATTCACAGTTACTCAATCTATTCTCCTTGGTATGACATTCCAGGACTCCCTTTACTACATTTCTCTAGCTGCTTCTGTGTCTTTCACTCAAGAAGACCTGAAAACCAACTGCTCACCTTAAGCTCTGCCTGAAAACAGGTTGGGATCAATGTGCTTCACGAAGACTTGGTGGATTTTTCTCCATGGGAATCCCACAATGCTTTTGCTGTCTTGTACAAAGTGCTTGGAGATGATGTCTTGTTGCAAATCTTGGCCAGAATTAATGTGGTGATAATTTTGCCTCCTGGAGTTGTAGCTAAAGTAGGTGAGAAGACCACCAAATGCTGTTAAAAATGCTCATCCCAACTTCAGCTCCTGCATGTGCTCCTGGCAGAGAAGGGATCTGCAGGATTGCAGCAGGGACAGTCATGGAAAGTAATCCTTTCAGGAGTATTGTATGTCAGAAAGCTGAAAGCAGAGTGCTGAATATGTGGAGGGTTGTTCTCTGTGGCCTCATTCTGAAGTCCACACTGCAATACAAAACCACCTGGCCAACTTTCAGGAGCTTCACTGAGCTTATGTACAGTGGCTCCTTGGCTCAGTCCTTCAGCACTGGTTCAATCACAAGGATAGGGAGGGATGGGTTTTGCTTTGAATGCAACGTGTTAACATGGTCCTGACTTTCCAGACTGCCCTGTGCACTTCCTCCAAACCCCTGCAGATTGACAGATGTGGACTTGATGAGATTTTAATGTTGAAAAGGCCACATGAACTGCAAGGAGGGACCGAGGTGTGTGGACTCAAAGCAGACTGTGGGTTTCTGGTTCCTAAGCCCCCAGGAGATGCTGGGTTTTTCTAAGTGTCCTGCTCAGTCAGTGACACAGTACTGGAGTGTCACAGAGAGAGGAAAAAATCCCCTCTTCCCCTGCAGGTTATGAACAACTGTTGTCTGAGCAGTTCAGTGATGAATTAGAAAATTTTTAAGGAGACTCTAAAATGGAGCAAGATCTCTTGCTCTTTGTACAGATGTGTAGTTTTGCAGGAACACCAGGTACTCAGGACCTATGAGGAGATGCCCAGTCAAACTGCACTGCTGAATATCTAAATGATTCATCATTTGTTGGGGCTGAGTATAAAATGAGCCCGATTACCAAATGGTGGAGATTTCAAGAAGGTTCTTGCAGCTTCTGTGGCATACCTGCCAACCTTGTGCAGATGTCTCAGATGCCATCAGGCATCTCAGACAGGACCAGATGTCTGCCTTTAAGCATCAGAATTGCACTCTGGATCTCCAATGGAATCTCAGATGTGTAGCTTGCAGGTAGACATCCATGTGCTTTTGGGTATTTTCATCCATGTTCTACTCCACAGGAAACAACTCCTCCTCATTTTATGGACTGTTGAAATGTGGGGCAAGGGAAGGAAAAGAAAATTCCTGGCAGCCTGAAGACCTTCTTGATCTCAGGCAACTCGTGGACAGCTATCCAATTTTATCCTGAATGAGAGGTTAATTCCAATGAAGTTAGCAGAAACTTTGCATGAGAGTTTAAAAAGAAGGATTTCAGCTTCCCGAGAAAACCCACCCACTAACACTCCCTAGAAATTCAAATACCAGATTGATAAGGTCAGGAAAAAGCAATCTTGGCTGCTTATCCAAAGGCTAATCACTGATCTTTTGTGCTGGTTGTGTGTAGTATCTGCATCTTGATAAAAAATAATCCTGTCATCAGCTTCTGCTGAGAGAGGGTGAAGGGAGAAGTTAGCAAGAAATCTGGTGCCCTTCTCCCAGTGAGGGATTCTATTGAAGCGCTGACGCATCTTACCAAGCATCATGGATTTTCACCGACTTCAACATATTTTAGATCAAGGGGGAAATACGGAGGAAGGAGGTTGTATTGGGCTGAAAGATGATGAGAGACCCAGGAATTGTGACAGTAAGAAGAGTGACCTCATTTTCAGTGGAAGGATGACCGGGAAAAAAAATGCCACACCAAACTTTGAAGTGTCTTACACCACTCAATGCTTTTGAAATAAAAGACAGAACCCCCTTTGTTTGGAGGTGATGCCTGTCTGTCATGATTTTCCAGAGAACAGGGCTAAGGTGTGTATTTTTCCATCTGGCTCAGCTCTGCCTGGCTCTTTACATTCAGGGATCTTCTGGGAAATGCAGGATCTGATTCAGACTCTCAATTTTTGGGTCCAAAGCCCTTTGACATGACTCCCTCTGACTCCAGAAAACTGCACAGCCGACTGAGATTCATACCAATGAATGTTAGACAATTGAAAATAAGTTGCTTAAATCTGAACAAGTCTCCTTCGGGTTCCCTTTATAGCCTGTGGAGAGGAATCAGATGCTGCTGGAGAGCAGTTCCTCTGGCCTATTTTAGGATGAGATGAGTCATTCCCCAGAAGAACCTGTTTTTCCCCATGGACCATAAGGGGAGTCCGGGATGGCTAGCTCAGACTTGTGTGCCTGACTTTGAGACTGAATCCTACTCCAGTTGTCTTTGTGGGGCTGTGCTTTACTGGTTATCGCTGCTGGTGCTGTGTGGATTGCGTTGCTGCAAGAGCAGATATGTTCCTTCATTGCCACAGCATCCCAACCAGACATCACATACCAGGCTTTGTCTGATAACTATTCTGATCACAGTGCTAGCGGCTGCCAGGGTCAGGCTGGTCTTCCAATATAGCTAAAACTGTCACATTTTATGCGAACAGAGTTATAAATGGGATCGCAAAAGCATTTCTGTTACAGCAGAAGTCAGGAGTGATGTTATGTTGTAGGGTGAGCCCCCTACATTGAAAGGACTTGAAACAGGATGCTAAAAGCAAGTAACAGACAAACTCATTATCTGCATGTACACAGCAAATGGTGTGAAAAGAGCCCAGTCCTTCTCAGTTCTCATGTGTGCTGGTTAATATCTTCTGTGGCTCCAGTCAAATTAATTTATTCTAGCACAAGTCAAAGCAGTATCTGCTCTGGGGATGGTAAAGAGAAAGGATGAGAGGGTCAGGGAGACTCCCATGGTGGAGGCAACTTCCTTTAGAATTCTTGTATCTACTATTAATGCTAGGAAATTAAAAACATTTGACACATCTGCTCTTAGTTATCTGTACAGGCCCAAATTTGCCAAATCAGTTGTCAAAAGCTTGACACGGAGGCTGTCAACATGCATCTCCTTCTGGATTTGGTTGTGCTGATGGAGATGTTCTGAAGTTGCTCTTTCCACTCCCATTGCCCTCCATCCAGAACCTCTCACCTCAAGTCTGTGTCTGGTTTGCTGCTGAGACCAGTCCCTAACTCATTCCAGCTCAAAAGAGCTACTGGAGCTAAGATCAACATGCTAGTACTCTTGAAGAAGGCCTTTCCCGTGGCTTTGGCAGAAGACACACTGTGTTCCTTCATATGTTGTCATTTCAGCTGGTCTCAAGCCTTCCCTTCAACACAAGGCAGCACACATCAGATAATGTGGATGGCTGGAGGCTTCCCTCATGCTTGAGCTGCTGGACTCCAGATTAGCTGGTCTTCCTAAAGAAAAAAAAAAAACAAACCTAGCCAGGGTTGGTGATGCTGAGAGTCTTGAGATGGGTTTGTTTAGCTGTCAAGCAGGCATGGAGCTATTCAGCCTGGCAATGCCAGCTCTGGACATATGGCCACTGTGGAGATCAATGCTGTAGTTCTGACAGGTAACAAGCATCTCCTTCCAGCATCTCCAATATTTTCAAAGGAGAAGGTTCCACAACATGCTTCCACATTAGAGACTCCCATGGGGTGTTTTTGAGGCTACAGAGGGAAAAACAGGTCCTTCTTGGTTAAGTCTGAGGTGTAGGAAAGGATGAGGCAGTTCAGACTGCAGGCAAAGCTCCAGCTCATACTGAAGACACATACCATAGTCACTTCAACTGACCAGGGGCACAGACACATGGCAGTTGGGTTGCTGAAAATTTCTTTTTCCACCACCCAAGGTCCATCTAAGCCTCCTCTGTCACTGCTGCAGTCAGCTGTGATTTGCTTCATCTTTTCACCAGTGTAAATAACCACAAGATGTAAAATGATGGACAGCCCAGCCCTGAGACAGCCATGAGGAGGTGGCCACCAGCCCCAGACATCAGAAGCAGCCTGGAACTATTAAGGTAGGACAAGATAAAGCAGCTTCCATCAACTTCCACCAGCACTCCTGAACTCAGCTAGCAGTTGGAGATGCTGTCAGACCTCATGCCAGCTCAGTTCACTCGTGTCAGGGCTGAGTGATGCACATGGCTGAACCTAAGCCAGACACAATTTTTGGAGGTTTCTCAAAAAGCCCACCCCAGCCACATGCTTCAATTCCCCAGCCCAAATGTCCCTTTGCAGCTGGTCCATAGAAAACAGCCTTTACTAGTGTCTAGACAAGCTTAGACTTGCCTCCTTGGACCACCCCACACCTCCAAAATATCTTTCAAATTGCTAATTAGCACAATCTTTGGCAACGCCACTAAGCAGAAGCCACCAGCCCTCCCACACACTCCTATTTCTGTGACACTGGCATAAGGAGTAACTTATTTGACACCCAGAAACTTACCTCATGGTAAAACCATGTGAGAAGCAATTCACTGTGTCTTCAGGCACATTTTTCCCCAGGAAAATTGAAGAGTCATGAAAAAAACAAAAACAAAACAAAACCCAAACCAACCAAAAAAAAACCAAACCGAACCCAACAAAAAAACAACCAAACCAAAATAAAATTAAAAAAAAAAAAAAAGAAAAAAAAAAAAAAAAAAAAGAAAAAACAACCACCTTTTTTTTAGAAAAAAAAAAAAAAAGAAAGAAAAACCAACCACCTTTCTCTTAGGAAATAAAAGTTATGGTGATAGGAATAGGGTTCCTCTTCAAAGAGGGGCTAATGGGTTTCTTTAAGCTCCAACAACATTGCTGGAGGAAATCCATGCAATATACTTCTTGTTTGGCTCCTTGTTTCCAATTCCTATTCATGTATGCACCACGTTTGACTGCAAATTGCTGCCATTTCCATAAACTCATCACCTCTTCCTCCAAGTGCGTTAGCAAAAGAGGGAAATCAAATGCTCTGCACTTTCCCTCAATAGCTCATAGCACATGTTTTGGCTTTAATCGGGAACAAAATGCTTTCTAAGTAGCATATGATGTTTCTGGTTATCTGCTTGCCACTCTGTGGGTTTATTGCCCAATGCATTTTGATAACAGGAAATGTTAGGTGCTGATAGGAAGGCAGGTTGCTTGAGACAAGGTTTGAAACATGGCTTTAGCACTACCATAGGGAGCAAAAGGTTTGCTGGTCTTGCTTTCTCCGCATCTTAATGATGCTGTGAGTTAATTGCAACAAGGCAGCATCTGCATGATAAGGTGAGGAAGAGTTTTGGGGGACAAGGTGCTAAAAATGGAGAAGACAAAGGGTTGTGCCAGTGTAAAATTGGCAAATAGCCTCCCACGTGATGTTGCTCCCCAGAGAAAACAGGATGATATGGGATGAGGGACCTGGAAGGAGAGGCATCACATGTCTCCAGGCTTCCAGCAAGGCCATGCTCCAAGGTGTGGAAATCACCTGCAATTCCTCAGCTGGGGATTCCCACGGGAAGGGGTTGCTGTGGGCAGGGACAACACCAATGTGGCACAGCAACTAGTTTTGCCTCCCCTTAGTCAGCTGCAAGGAGGGGAAAGGAGCAGAGCTGGGATCCAGAGGAGCAAATTAAGGCTGTGACAGATGAGCTTTGGCAGGAACAGCCCTGGCAGCTTCCATCTCTGTTGGCAGAAAAGCAACTTCCCCCGCAGCCTGGCTGCTTGGGGTTGAACCCAACCACTAGTTTGGGCAGCAACGCCTGGACCAGGTTGTCCAACCACCCTGGGGTTGGTGGGGCAGAGGGGCAGTGCAAAACATCTGCAGGCAGATTGGACAGAGCTGGTCTGCCAAAATCTTTTATTTCAGGCTGACAGCTCTCAGCATTGCTGCTGCAGTAACTTCACACAGGTCACCTTCAAGCCAAGGTGAACCAAGAGCTGGAGTCAATAGGCCCTAAAGGCCTTTTGGATCCTTCCTGGAGAGGAACTGATATTTAATGCCTATTCATGCCAATTTTACATTACTTCTGCAGTATCAAGAGACTGTGGGGTGAACCCAGGTCCAGTGCAATTACTCTTTCTGAAGTGAGGGTGTAAATCTCGTCCACCCAAATGCAGCCCTCCTGCTGAAGGGAGCATAAATGGACATCTCTCTGTGCTGATGTCAGGCTGTACTCATATCAAGCATGTGCTGGTCCTGCGTTTTTCTCCTACATTATTTCCCTCTCCTGGCCCTATCTGTCCCTTTCCCCATGGACTGCAGCAACAGTTTTGCCTTTTGTTTTTTTGGGGTGGAAGAGCCAGGCTCACTGGTACATTGCTGTTCCTGACTTTGCTGTGATTAAACTATTTAATCATTAATAATAATGAAATTAAAAATAAATTCACACACACTAGTACATCAGGGACAAAATATTTATATATCTCTATAACTTCTAGGTGTTACCAGTCTCCAGCTGCCATCCCTGTCTCAGCCTGCATGGAGCAGGAAAGCCCAAGCTCCAAGCTCGCATTCCTGTTTATTTCAAAGTGATCTTACAGCCAAACCACCACCCCCCCCATTCCATTTTTACAGGCTTTTTCCTTATTAAGGTATAAGTAGCTTATTCTTGCATGTCCTATGCAAAGTCCAGATGGTAGCTAGAAAGGGCAGCCCCATCAGACACCCACCAGCTGTCGCCTGTAACCTCCACGCCAACCATCCCCAAAACAGCCTTTTATTGCCTGCAACTCTTTAGTTTACACTAACACAATGTTGGATTTTTTTGGAAGAACAATGAAGTCTTGATCTGAGTTTCAGGATTGCCACCGGTTTAAAGAAGATGCTGGACAGCCAATGACTATGGCTATAAGTAATTAGGGGATTATAGCTACTTCTTTTTCCTTTCTTTGCATAGGATAAGACAGTGCTTTATTTTTTTATGCTAATGTGCCTAGCACCCTGTTCCTCAGCTCTCACTAGTGAGTTATTCATGTTAACCATTCAGGAAGAAAACTTCTTTAAAAAAAACCCCAACAACAAACAAAAAACAGCTGTGACTGCAAGAGCACAAGAACTACCAGGGCAATTCATGGAAAAAAATGTATGGTTTTGCAAATTTTCACATGTATTTTACTTGTCTTTTTAAATAAATTCTACCTCTATTTTAAGTTTTCTATAATCACTCTAAAGAGAATGACCATGAGCTCTGCTATCAGGCTAATAAAGTGCAGGGGAGTCAACAGACCTGTCTCTGTTGACTTTAAGCTTTGGATCGTGCAACAAGAGCAAAAACAAGTCCCTTAAGACAATAACAAAGTTGTTATTTATTATAAAACTGTGTGATTTTGATGACAGACATCTTTTAGGATTCAGAGAAACAGAAAACTTCTTAAACACCCAGACGTGGGCTCTTTGATTCAGTGTAATCCCCGTAAATTTAAGACAAAGCCAGATGAGCTATTTAAACCAGGACTCATGAGCCCCATCTGAATCCTTACCTCCAGTCAAGGCTGTGTGCAGGCAAAAGGAGGGTGCTGCAAATGCGTGGAGGGTTTTAAAGCTGCCTTTGGTTTCTAAAGCATTTTATCTTGAACTTTCCTATGTCAGTGCTCATATCCCTCCATCTTCTGGGGAAAAGGAGGCTATGCTTGTTCCTGCCTTTCCCATTGGAAAGGCTGGCTGGGCACCCACACTGGGGAGGCTGCTGGGCAGGGTCCTTCAGCCCAGGGTGAGATGCTGAGTCCCAAAGATGCTGATGCTGCATCCCCTGTCAGCCACATTCGGTGCCTCCCCACTGAGCTCACTAGGATTTCTGTTTTTAGGCACTTGCCCCTCCTCATGCCCTCTAGATTGGTGGTAAACACCTTGTGTGGTGTTTAGCTCAAGACAGTGGACAGCAAGGTAAGAGTCACAGTGCGAGGTGAAGCAGCTCCAAGCCCTGAGACGGCTCAATCCCAAGGTGTCTGCTCCTCTTCTTCTGGCAGGCTCCAGTCTCCACTGGAGCCAGGGGCAGATCTAAGGGAACCAGGCACCAGTCCTCACTGCTATTGCAAAGCAGCTTTATCAGGAGAGTTGTATGATAAGAGAAATTATTAGCTAGCTGCCATGTTAAGTGGTTGGGAGTGAGTGGATGCACAAGACCTGAGTGGTCTTGGCAAAGAGAGAGATGTGTGTTATCCCAGAGAAACATAAACCTGGAAGCCCTGGGGGATATTAATAGAAACTGTGTGAAATCTGCAGCCCCAGAATCCCTGGTGCACTCTCAGAATAATTAGCTAAATGCGATGTGCTCTTTGCCTGAAAGCTGGAAATAGCAGTGCTGAGAGAAAGTAGAGACATCAGTCCATTTATCGAAGCAGGAGTTGCTAACTGGTGTTCAACGATTAAAACTCTTTGTCTGGAAATGCCCGTGAGTGTTAACTACTCCACTGCTGAGAGATGCCCTCGATATCACTGCCAAGTGTCTAACTCTGGTCTGTTGGGACCTGCCTTCTCCATCCAGGTGCTTCATTCACTCAGGTGGTGGCAATAAAGCAGCCAAACTGGTTTTAATGTTGTGTCTAATTCCGAAGCCTGTCCCATTGGCTTCATTTGGACGATAAACAGATAAAAATAGCATCCAGCTTTTTTCCTCCTGACACCTCCAAAAGCTGCACAGAGGTCCCATTAAATTGATTTAACATAACGGAGAGTGATACGTGAAGCATGGGAGAGGTGTTACATGGTGACTCTAATCTATATTCCCTCTTCCTGTGTGGTGTAAGACAATAATTTGTCCCATGGTGTCACTAACAGCGTTGGAGTGTTGCAATATTGGTATCACAAACAGTTTTGGATAAGAAGCCATTTTCTTTATCTGATTCCTGCCTCCAGCACTCAAGGAAGGAGAGGGTCACTCTTATGCCTGGCATAAGACTTTCAAAGAGAGTTTGGTAAATTTAGAATAGCCTCTATTCAACTGGAAGACATGGAGAGAACTATTGCAGGGGTCAAGCTGGCATCTCAGGTTGGTGATTGAGCATCAGAACAGCCTACCTGGGTCTGAGGAAATCTCCTAGCAGCTGTATGTATGGCTGTATGAAGACTTGAATGAAGACCTTGCTTTATGTCTCATTTCATGGGAGTTCCTAAACTAGCTGGGAAGCCCAGACAGAGCAGTGCAGTAAGAACAATAAAAGTTTGGCCTCACTGAGGTGACACACTGGATGAATGTGTGGGAAGCCAGTGTAGGCACCTCTGACTCACTCTTGTGCTCTTAGCAATAGTCAGACATCAACCCCACTCAAGGTGTCCTCACCAGGAGCACGACAACGGCTTGTCACCCTACTCAAGGGACAACCTGAGTGTCAGATCTCATTACCTGGAAACTGAACATCAGAAGGCCACAGGCAGCAGAATTCACAGGTGGAGGCATCAGCCTCCACATCCATTCCTACCAGCAAAATGATTTGTCAGAGCTTTTTCACCAGACAACTGTAAACAGGCTGTGCAAATGCAGCCAGATAGTCTCTCTCTTTCTTTTTTCTTTTTTTTATTTTTCTTTCTCTTTTCTTTTTTCTTTCCTTTTCTCTTTTCTTTTCTTTTCTTTTCTTTTCTTTTCTTTTCTTTTCTTTTCTTTTCTTTTCTTTTC
>JANHGN010013204.1:87911-147765 GCA_024605025.1 Megaceryle maxima
TTCTTTTCTTTTCTTTTCTTTTCTTTTCTTTTCTTTTCTTTTCTTTTCTTTTCTTTTCTTTTCTTTTCTTTCAGAAATACACTGTGAGGTGTTTGTTAGACCACAGCCACAGGCTGCTTCAACTCTGCTAAAGACATTCTTTCCCAGATGGCAAACCAGCCCAAACCATTCACTGAAAGAAGACCTGTTTTTGTTATGTTCTTCTCAATTCTGACAAAAACAAAACAAAACAAAAAACAACCCCAAAAATACCAAACAAGGAAATAATACTTGTTTTTAAGGTCTGATTTCCAAGAATTCAGTGTGTCCTGTTGTGGCTTTCCTGCCTCAGTTCTGGTTAATTTGCCTCCCACTCTCCCCCAGTCTTCAAGACACTGAGCTGTGTTAATGTGTAGACAAACCCTTCGATCCTCTACTGTATGTGGTGTCTTGCAAGACAGTAACACAGCCAGCCTGCTCTTCCTGCAACCCCAGCAACAAAGCACCTGCTAACTACTCAACTATCTGAGATCCACCTCAACCTGAGCCCTTCTTGGATACTCAACCACTCCCCTGCGACCCATGGTGAGAACAGGTCTGTTCAGCTGTGGGGCCTACTTTAGGGGCTGGTGATGTCAGGAGCGCATACTGATGGAGAAATTTTAGAAAATCTGCAGGAAAGCCACCTACCCAGATGAAGTGCAACCCCCATACCATGTGCCAGCCCAGAGCTCACCTTTTCTGCCAAGCCCATGTTTGTGACTTGCTGATTTAGTTGCCTCACTTCTAATGAGTTCAACTAAGCACCTAAATACCAATTGGTCTCTTTCCCATGCTCCCCAAAGCTATCACCAAATAATACAGTGATAATGCTGTCCCTTGGCTATTTATTACTTTTTAATTTAATTGCCCACATAGTGACCTTGTCTTCTACATGCCTGGTAGAGCTTTACAGCACAGCACTAATGTACCCACAGTTTTGAATCGTCTGCGGCTGCTGTCAGTGATATACTTCAGCTGATTCAGCAGCATTTCTTATCCCAGAAAGAAAGAAACAATAACAACAACAAAAGCTGATCTGATTTTCTGGCAAATAACTTATCTTGACAGCACAGCTATCAATTTCCAACCCCCTTCCCAATGCTCCAGCTAGAGGCTCAACTGGAGAAGCCACCTGGGCTTTACCCACAGAGGTCAACCCTGAAGCAATTGAGAATTTGTACAGCCAGGGATGGGAAGTGCAGTGGCTTTCCTTCCTGAAAGTATCCCTTTTTCTTTTCCTTCTCTCATTATCAGATCAGACATACCAGAGCTACCAGCTGGCCAAAAAGGCAGGCAGTGTTTGATTGACATAATTTTTTCTTAGATTTGTGGACCTCCGGGAGAGGGAGGGTTGTCTGAGCTTATTCCAAGGTGGGTAAACATCAAGTTGACAAGTTCTTTCTGGTCATGGGCTCATAATTAAGACTCCTCTGCTCATGGAAGGGTCAGAAATAGGGCACAAACACAGCACCTGAGAGCTGAGCTGGAGGTGAAGTGGGTAAAGGTGAAGTCGTAGTTGGAAACTTTCAGGCTCCAAATAAGCCAAGGACTTTCTCAAACCCTATTTTAATGTTTTGTTGCCGTCTCTCTCCATGTGCTGTTCAAGCATCAAGCAGCTACCAGATGGTGGGGTGCTAACCTGTCCTCCCTGTCATTCCTTGCACCTCGTCTGAATTATTGATGCAATTTTTCTGGAAAGGCTTAATCAGGTATCAAGCACAAAACTGCTTTGGGTATAGAGCTCTTTGCTTTGTCTTGTTGCCTACATATTTTTGAGTGAAAACCCACAAGAAAAAGATATCTAAAAATCCTTCCACCTGGAATAAGACTCACAAAGGAGGCTCATTAAACTTTGATGATTATCCATTCAAATGGAGCTCTGTTGGACAAAGAGATAGCTGCTGCTGAGGGCAAGCCAGTTTTTCAGGACTCAGCTCAAAGGGGTTGTTGGCTAAATGTGGGAAAGCTTGGCAAGGGATTTAGCTCCATGGAGAAGCCTGATCAGAGAACCAACCTGACAAAGGGTTCTGGCACTTAGAGAAATCAAGGTCTCTCCAGCCACTTAAAAGGAAACCTATGTAGAAGAAAGAACAAAGAGGCAGGATTTTTTTTTCAACACAGACATCCTTTGAATTGAAGAACCTGCACAGGGAAAAGAAAGCTTCCTTAGAAGAGGGGGGAGAAGAGAATGGTTTAGAAGAGAAACCCTGTGTAGGAAGAGAAAGATACAGGACATTTTTTTGGGTATATGAATAAAGTCAGTAGAATGTCAGAGAAAAAACCCCAAACTGCTCAGGCAGGGAAGTGCCTGCAGATGTTGTATTGTTTTGTCTCTGCAACTGTTTTTTTCCTTGTGCTAAAATGAAGAGTGATTGTGCTTTGAGCTCCTGCAAAGTATGTGCACTTGCATGATCCCACTGCAGTATGACCTTGGGAATGAGGAACAGCAAACTGTCCAGACAGTGCATCTGCACCACAGAGTCCCATTTCTGGGGCACAGCAGCAGAAAAAACATCAGAGAGGCTCTGGGGAACTCCAGAATATCAGGAGAACTACAAATTACTATAAATGAAGAGGTCAGGCCAGGACACACCAAAGTTACCTGTCAGGTGGTTCAGTGGAGACCCTCACTGGAGCTGTACCAGGTGGTAATTTAGACTGAGATATAGCAGCAAAACTTACACCTTTCCCCACCAGAACTAAAAGCCCCAGCACAGATGCACTTATGAAAAAAAAAAAAAAAGTCCTTTTCCCAATCCATTTATTCCCTTTTGGCAACAGGTTTGAGAATGAACAGCACATCCACTCGTCCTCCAGAGATAGATGATAACTCTTCTAAAATATCCATGCCAGTGACCCACTCCTGAGGGTGGTTAGTCAATGCTGATCAGCAGCACCCGTTGGAAATTTTCTTTGAAAATTATTTTCTTTTAAATATTGACGTTTTAGTTGTGAGATTTTAAAATTGTCCTTTGTCTTCTCAGAAACTCACTATACTTTGGAAACACTTGTTGCCAGTGAACAGACACGGAATGCCTCAAATCCCAGTATGTCTATGTAGATGTATACATAGATAAGTGTATCTACACCCAGAGAGATGTGCTTACAGTTTGTATAACAGCATGTGTGTATGTTTATATATATAGAGACATATTTCTTCATAATGAGTGGGCACATAGCTTTTCTCTGAAAAGGGGGAATTTATCCAGGGAAAATTTAGACAAAACCAAAACTCTTCTTAGTAACCACCATTTCCCCCAGGACAACCATCAGTTCCTTTTTGGTGTCACAGTGTTTAACCAGACCTTGCTGCCCAGGAGGGTGGTAGCACACGTGGCCATGCCAGCTCCCCCAGCCCGGAGATTCCCTGTGCCCTGGGGAACCCCAGCAAAACACAATCCCCTGAACAGCAAAAACTTTGCAGGCTGCTGCATGTCTACAGGGCTGGCTGGTGCTCCCAGTTTGAGACAGCCCCACTGGGAATGTCAAAATCAGTTAAACCAGTGGTGGGCTCTGAGGTTCTGCTTGTGGCTCGAGGAGGGTTGGCAGCTATGCCCTTGAACAGCCAAGTGGCCAGGGGCTATTTCTGGATTTAACATGAGATTGAGAAACACCAGAGTTAAAACTGCACCTTTAAAAATTTAGACCAAACACAACTGTTAAGGGGTGACCGCTCACTCAGTGAAAGGTAGATAGAATAGAATAGAATAGAATAGAATAGAATAGGAATAGACTATTTCAGCTGGGAGGGATGTGCAACAGTTACCTAGTCCAATGTCCTGGACAATTCAGGACTGATTAAGAGTTAAAGTGTGTTATTATTGTTCAAATTTTGTTATTATTGTTCAAATGCCCCTTAAACATTGACAGGCTGGGGTTATCGACCACCTCTCTAGGAAGCTTGTTGCAGTGTTTGACCACCCACTTGTTAAGAGATATTTCCTAACATCCAGTCCAAACCTCCCCTGGTGCAGCTTTGAACCATTCTCATCTTAACACTGGGTAGCAGGGAGAAGAGATCAGATGTCCCACTGCTTGGCTCTTTTATGGCAAGGAGGGTGGCAGCAAGTTGTGAACAAAATTGTTGCAGGGGGAAGGGAATATTTATCTCCTTTCTTATGTCCTGTTTGCTTGCACAGTTGCCCTCTATAGAGCACTGGCTTTTATTAGTGATCCAGGCCTGCAGATCATGATCATATACCATCCCTATGAACACCACATCTCTGTTACAACCCAGCACTGTCTCTAAGCCATCTGTAGATGTTTGTTGTGCAGAGCAGCCCAGGAAGCAAAGACCTTATTGCATCACACCAGGGTGAATGGGGACCTGGAGTGCAGAGTCCCAGTGCATGGCACCTAATGTTGAGCAGAGGTGATGAGTGTCATGAAGGGTCTGGTGAAGTGACCTTGTTTATTTAAGTCCATGTCCCTGGGAATGAATGCTGAGCAATGCTAACTTCAGACATGCAATTTAAGGATGTGGGATCCAAACTTTTGATTGAGGTCAAAATGCAAATGTCACCCAGAGAATATTGCAACAGGGCTCCCTTCCCAGCCCTTGTACAGCTTGGGTTTGGATTTACTCCTTATTCCCCCTCTTGCTCCTATAACATCCAGCAGCCCACCCGCCCGGGGCTGCTCTGTAATTCATGGCTATGGAAAAGAAAATGGGAAGGGGTGGTTTTTGGGAGGAGGAGATAAATGGATATCAGTGGTGTGATAGGAAGGTCAGCTGGAGGAAGGAGAGGTCAGGACTGAGAGAGCACGGATCAGATAATGGGTTAGACAGGGTTAAAAAAAAAAAAAAAAAAAAAAAGACAGGAAATTCACATTTGTTACAGGAGAAAAGGAGGAAGCAAGGACAGGGGATGAAATGGGTGAGGATACAGTTAATAGCCAGAGAAGATGTGAGGTAGAAGAAGGCAATTTTTTCTTCCAAAATATGCAGATGGGACTGCAGTGTTTTACTGACGGAAAGCAATTTCAGGAAATTGTTCCTGCATGAAAAGAAAAAAGGAGACATTATTTTTTAGTAGAAATATTTCACTTCTCTTTGAAGCTTCTCTCATATTAACAAATTATCTGAGCAATTTATAAAAACACTTAAGAGATCACTGTGGTCAGACAAAGTGCTTGTTTGGTCTGAAACAAAGTTACTTCATTAAAATGCTGGTTTCCCCCTTCCTAGCTGGAAAGTGTTCATTTCTGGTTACCCCACAGCAAATATGTTTATTTTTTCCGGTCTGGCCACCCCTCACCCCTATCAGTTATTTGTGCAGTTCTGCTTTTCAGCAAATTTACACAGCTGAGAGCCGGGGATATGAGTACCGCAGATGGGTACGAGAAGGAAGTCCTGTTAAGCAAGAAAGGTGATCATTAGAGTCTGACCAAACCCATTGCCTGTAAATATTAACAGAGCAGAGAGTGTCTCCATTACGTGGGCATGACCGTGGAGAGGGAGGTTGCTTTGCACTCTCAACAGTGTCATTATAATCCAACCTGCAGTCGGCTGGGTTTGAAAGAAAACAGCTTTCCCAGCTCTCTTCCAAGACTTGTGTATGTGAATAAACCCTCCAGCTCACAGAGGAAGCTGGTGACAGATGGAGCAAGAGCTCGGCTCTTCTGCTGTCCTGGCCTGGGCTCCAACCACAAAACCACACTGACTTTACCCATCAGCTAACCTGGCTCGCCCATGCACAGGCAGCATGCTCACCCATGGCCCACCGGTGCTGAGCCAGCAGCCGGGTCTTGCCAACGCTTTGCATCCCCTGCAGTTTGACAGTTTGCTGCCACGCCGTGCAGAAATACTTGAGATGTCTCCAGCCCTGCTTGTGGGATCTGGGGCAGGGCAGGGAACTGTGGGAAAAGGAGGAAAAGTTGCTGGTGCTGAGCAGCTGTGGGTATTTCCTACTGGCACTGTTCTGAAGGCAACAAACACAACTTGTTGCAACAACTTGAAAGATTGATGCTAGAGCAGCTCTCATCAGCACATGTCCACAGTAATGTGTTTTTTTGCACACAGTATTTACACCAGTTCTTCTTAGGTTCTTGTTTTCAGACTCAATCAGCAGGATGTTTTTGAGTAGGACATCACCTTTTGCTTTCACATAAACTGCCTGACTCCCAGCTGAACCAGGAAAAACAAACAGCATACAACAAAGTCGTTGCTGTGCAGAACTAAGGGATTTGCCAGGAGGTCTTTGATTTGCTTTGCTTCTCTGGTTACAAACACACAACTTTCTCATGATGGCAAAACCTCTTTATTTGGTATAACTGGGTGGGAAGAGGTTTTCTAATTGTATTTTATCTGCTGTCACTCTGAAATATAATGGGGAGCACAGTCACGGCAGCATGGGCTGAGTGCTTTTGAGCAGCATGTTTAGATAAGGATTTACTTAGGAGTGGATTTCTTTGCAACCAAGTTTCTCTTATTTATTACACATCTGCATTATCCTCAGCTCACAGAACCAGTTCACATTTGATTCCTAAAGGTTTTATGGAAGATCAGGTGATTTCACTTAAGTCCCTTCCTCTTGGGGCCATTCAGGTGTTTACATATTGCACTTGGTGCTGAAGCAGTTTCGTTTCTGCAGAAATGCTGCCCAGCTTTCTCCAACTGCTTGGACAATCCTGTCCTAGCCAATGTTTTTTCTTAAACTCAAATCTCTTCAAAGTCCACAGCTCTATGTGATTTTATTAACCAGAGTTTATATTCAACATTTTTTGATGCCATCGTGAGTGAGAGTAGCCATTAAAAATCAAATGAGATTATTCCATACGGTTTTGTTTCTCACCTCAGAACTGAGGGACTTGCTTCCTGATTTTGTTCTAATTGGACCTGTATGTGTTGATAGCTGTACCTGAGGTATGATTTTGCAGGATACAGAGGCTGGCTGCGACCACGTGCTCAGAACAGTGGGGTCAGGAGGTGCACAGTCCTCAGGAATGGTTGCTGCCATCCCATGGGGTGCTCAGATCCCACCACCCCCCTGGACCCGCCACCTCGGGGAGCTGAAGGAGAAGGTTACAGGAATTGGCACGCCCCAGGGTTATCTGTGCAGCCGTGGTTGTGTTTGCACATACATGTGTGTCTCTGCATCTCACACATGGAGCTTCCTACTGCTATCCCCATGAGGCCTTGGCCACGCAAACAGACAGGGGAGCTCAGAAGAGATGAACAGCCCGAACACTTAAGGTCTTAGGGCTGATCCTGCTGCACACAAGGCAGCCTGTACCTGAATGTTGTTTTACTACATTTAAAAGCACAGATGAAAACATCCTGAAACCCCTGGCCAGCAAATTTTTTCCTACAGATAACCCCTGGTACATGGGTATTTGCAACTCTTATTTGCACCTTAAAGGGAAAGCAGCTGTAAGGGGGTGGTAAAGATATTTTCACTTGCTTTTGTTATATACCCTCTGTTACATGCATGCCAGTGATGCTGTGAGCAGGGTGGGTAGAGTTACAGGTCCTTAGTCCCCCTGCTGAATGTACAACTCATGTTAGTCAAGAAACAAAACCTTTGTGCCAGGAAAGTTTATTTTATTGCCAAAACTCTCCTCAAAAAGGTGCAAAGTCTGCACCTTCCCTGGAGGACCAGTCTTGTGCTGCTTCTCCCACCAAACCCTTTCAAGTGCACACGAGTCCTTGAGGCGAGTTTATTATCCCAACACAAAACACCACACTAGTGGAGTGGTGTCCCTCCAGGCTGCTTGGTAAGCATCTTCTCCTGCAAACACAGCCTCTAGGCACCAGTTTGCGGTCCCAGCTGGTTTGAGCTGCCCTGATTGTGAATTCCCAGGTCAGAGCAGGGAATGGTAACAGGTGCCAAAATGGGTAAGGTGTGCCAGGATGGGAATTGGGGATTAAAGAGCAGATATGTTGCCTCCCCAGCCAACTCCTTCTGCTCGGGGGAAAAGCAACTTCTGGCAGGCAGGTGGGGTGAGCATCTTCTCTGTGTGTTCAGCAGCTGACAGCTAAAGCACCCACAAGCTGGAGGTGCCCTTGTCCAGGTCAGGGCTCAGCCCTTTTCCATCACTCATGGTTTGTACCTGACAGAGCTGTTTGGAGAGAAAGACAGGGAGTGCACGGAGATGCCCTTGGAGGGATGTTCAAACCATGCTGCTACCCCAACCATAGCCCTTCTGTGTCTCTCAGATGGACATGTCCATGGTGTCACTGCCAGGATGGTGGCTGTACCCCGGGATGCACCTCCCGAGTGTGAGAAACTTCAACAATTTGAGGATGTTTAGCAGCTCCATCTGATTCTTAGGTTCAGCCTCTTCTCAGATATGAGGAACAGATAACACAGCATCCTTCCCCAGCTGCTGACAGGAAGAGTTCTGAACCCAGGAGCTCGATTCCCAGAGCACTTCAGCCCTTACCTTCTCTCCAGTGCCAGAAGATTTATAGGTGATCTGCACCATCAGACCCTAATCATATTGCTTTACCATTCCCTCCATTCCCCACCCCACAAATCTGCAAAAGCAAGACTTTTCCTTTTCCTTTTATTAATACTACTAGTACTACCACTACTACTAATAATAAAATTAAAAAAAAAAAGGGGGGGGGAAGAGAGAGGCTGTTTCTAGCCTTTCTGGTTGCAAACCAAGGTAAACTCTCGCCTTTGTCTGCAGCCAGGCAGACTGCAACAGTAACACCCGCAGAAAAGGGTGTGCTCCCACTCATCTCAATGGGTGTTAACTTGGAAGGGTAATTATGACCCCTGATGCCAAGAGCTCTAACCGTTTTCACTGCTGAGCATCCCAGACCATAAATAAAGCCTCTGGCCGTCTGTGCAGAAACCTGGGTGGGAGGGAAGTCGTGCAGCAGTGAGGTGTTGACTTTTGGATGTGCCAGGAGTCTGAAATGCTTTGGCTCTTGCTGAGGTTCTCAACATTTCTGCAAGCCTGTTTCCACCAACACCACGGCAAAGATGCTCTGCTGCCCCAGAGGAGCAAGTTAGGGAGGGGACCAAAGATCCCTGATTAATTTACTGGGGTTTCTGTGAAAACAGTCTACCAGCAATACATTTAGCTCAGCTGCCCAAAGGAATGAGTATCTGCTGAATACCTTGTGCTGGGTTTTCCTGGGAAACTCAGCTGGTGTTAAGATAAACAAGGTCCCAGGGAGCAGAGGAGGGTGCAGGGTGGAGGTGGATGTGGGGAGCTCATCTCTTTCTCTGGACCATCTGTTTGTGCTGGAGACCCTGGCTGAGGTGAGGTACTCACCATCCCTGGAGCTGCACAAAAGGCACATGTTTTAATAATCTAATTAGCTGAGGCAGATAAATAGTAGAAGAGAAGGAAATTTATAAAGAAAGGGAGTGGTTCAGGCAATCATGCAGACTCTCCTCCATCTCCCTGCTTCTGCAGGGTTCTATCCCTTATCTGAGTGTGGAAAAAAAAATCACTTCAAAATACAGAAATGAGAATGGGCACGAAGCCTTATTCTGAGCAAAGATGTACATCAAGGAGCATGATCTGCTCCTATTCATTAACTCTGGAACCTACTGATAACAGCTTTCTTAGTTATTTCTGCAATAAAAGTGTAAGTAAAGAAGATAAGCTGCCATATTAATGTCTCATGTCCTATAAAATGACAGCAGCTCATCCCTTCTTCTGACACCCTACAGATGGACCAGCAAAGATCTGGGGAACTGACCTGGTCATTGTGTGCTCCTAAGGGAAAAAAAATGGCACAAGCCTTTGGTGATGTTAGTACCAGAAATCATCTGTGTGCCTTCAGCTGCTTTTTTTCTGTTACTCTTCATGATTCTTATGGTGAGGCACAGCTGTGCCTAATGTAAATAACTCTGTGCTCATCTATTGAAAGTAAAAGGAAGGAAACTAATGACAATAAAATAGAGCCCAAACCTCCCACTTACAGTCAATGCTGTCTCTGCCTTGTTAACCCTTGTTTGGTTTTGGTTTCCTGGTAGCCAGGGAAGGTAGTTTCCTCTTAGTTTGTGCTGTGCCTTTTTAGTTTTCTAAGCCCCTCTGAAATTATCTCTCTCCTCACAGCAATGGGGATGCAAAAAGCGGCCACCCTGCTTTTGACTCTACACTCACCATTAGTAATTTAACTTATGCCACAGGGGTAGCAGACACCCCAATAAACCACTACTATGCCTGCGGCTGTAGAGGTCTGAAAGACACTGCTAGTGGTACTCTGGGATTCATGGCTGATGGACCAATGTTGTTAATCATGTTTAAGTCCCACACATGTTAAATATGAGAGTAAGTAGTGTGTATTAAAAAGGCCCTGAATTATTTTGTCCTAAGATAGATGCTGAAAATAAGGCAGTCTAGGTAGGTGTCTTTCTTTCCATATTTTATTAGTACAGCTTAAATGACAAGCTATTGTGTCTATACCCAGCCATCCAAAGTGAGGAAGAGCTTGATGTCCCCTCCAAAGCTGTTGATCCCCTTCCCACTGATGCCCATCGAGTAAAGCCCAGGACCACAGCGTGTGCAGGCTTACTGCACCTGCTAAGTGCTATTTAAACTGAAAAATTCATAAATAGCATCACCCTCATTTTAAAGAAGAGGAAATGGAAGCCCAGAAATTAAGCTTTTTGCTCTAAGTCATACAGTAAATTCTCTGGAGACCTCTCCATATGTAAATTCTGCACCAAAATAAAGATGTTTGGTTTTTGCACCGTTTGTCCTCTAAGTGCGAGTGTTGCACATTGGTCTGAAAAGTAGAGTTTTGTCCTGCTGGTGAAAGTCAACCTTTGTTAAAACTCAGTCACTTTTATTTCAAACTGAGTGTTCACACACAGATCTGTTCTTAAATAGGTGCAATTTGTTTTGGAGCAAAGTTGGACGTAGCTCATCCTTCAGGAACGGAAGTAAATTATTTGCAGGTCATCCATACAAAATCCTCCGTGGATAATTAAGGCACTTAAGTTAACATTAACATCCCTTAGGCTGTTCATAGAGTTTTTCTGGGGGGCTGGAGTGTGGGGAGAGCACTCAGAGTCAAACACATGTACTAAGCATCAGGGAATGGGATGGGCTCAGAGGTAATGTGGTGGCATCTTTCTCATTTTCTTTCTTGACCAGACTGGCTGCTGTGGACATTTTGTCCACAGGGCTTTTATCACCATCTCAGATCTTTTTGGACCAATTTCTCAAGAGGACTACTTCAGGCCTTTAGTGACGAGGGAGGATGAGATCTGCCATTTATCTTTCTTTACACCATGATGCTGTGGGTCTAATCAGTCCAAAGATGACTTTTGCTGTCACCTTTTGCTCTGCATGCTCAACACTTAGGTTTGGTTTAAAAAGAGGCCAAAAACCTGCCTAAATGTGCTGGTATCTCATACAACCACAGTCCTTGCCAGTCTATAGCCTTTGCATGACTTCCCTGTTTCTTTTTACCTTCAGGACTCAGCTGTCAAGGGATGCAGGTCCAATCCAGCAAACACCAGTGTGTACAAGCCTGTTCATAGTCCAACTTCTCTGTGAAATCCATTTACACTTCTCACATGGGGGAAGCTAAATCTCTGTTGAGTCGTTGATACAGACGAAGCCTCATCCAGGACCCAGAAGGTGGAAGGGAGGGAGCCTGGTGATTGTCAGGCTGATGGAAAATACCACTGAATTCTCTTTGGCCTGACCCTGAACATCAGCTCCAATGTTCTGTTGGAACACCTATGAAAGGAGTCCTGTGAAGACAAGAAATACCAGAATTGCAGCAGATATTATTGCAGGCAGCAGCAAACAGCTTCCATTTCAGAGATGTTTTCTGAAGCAGAAGGGCAGTGAAGGGGGGTAGCTGCCCAGATCACTTTGAAAGACAAGGAGCGCAAGGTGTCCAACAGCTTTTTGTGCCAATTACAAAATTAGCACCTTCTGATGCTTTTCTTCCCCTGCTGAGTCAGAAGAGTGAACCCTCATGCTGCCCCTTTCTGCCTACACACCCCTTTGGTGTTAAAGAGCTGGGTTTGAGCCCAGCAGCTGCAACTTTATTTGAGTTTTTGTCTTTTGTTTTATTATATAACAAGCCCAGGAAAAGAGCAGAAAAAAAAGTGCAAAGAATTGCACAGCCTTCAAAAACAAATCAGAAGATGTTGAGAAGATCTGAGGTTCAGCTGCCAGATGTGGCATTATTCCTCTGGTCTGACTCTTTTGTAGCAAAGTGGGCAACTAGACAGGGAAGTGCAAATAGCCCATCACACTTCTTGTCCTGGTAAAGTGATTTGCAAACCCATCCTGGATGTGTAGGGGAGGAAAGAGTTGATCCTCAGGTCCACAGACCTCCTGAGGGGCTCCCCAGATGAGAAGATGCTTCAGAAAACTTGTGTGTGAAGGAAAACAAGACAAAGGCACTGCAAAAATGAAGCAGCGAGGTCTTTGAGGTGAACTGAAATACACATCTGAAACTGCTGTGTTGTCTGTCTTTGACAGCTCTTCCTCATTTCCCCTCCCTCAGCCGTCTCCAGAGAGGCAGCTGGGGCTGTCACATAGACAAGGCGGTTAGGATGAGAAACCATCAGCTGTAGTCCTGGTTGTCCCTTCTTGCCCTAACCCCTCATCACCAGTTTCCCCACTTGTTAAATGAGGGATGGGACAACCTCCCACACAAGGTGGGCTTGCTTATCAGCTGGAGAGGACCTTGTTCCCAGCAAGACAGATGGGAGTAACATCCTAGGTGTCAATGGGAAGCGGTCTTCATGAGTTGTGACCAACACTGTCTTAAAAGGCTGAGTAGCTTGCTGCTGACAGTGCAGATCTACAAGCTAGATGAACAGTGTGATTGGACAAATTGTTAGGGAAAAAGTAATCAGTTTTGCCAGAGATATGTTTGTAAGTATTTAATGGTGTTATTTTTAATCACACAAAAAGAAACAGTTTCTGTGATGCAGGAAACCCAAAGGACAACTATTCTGGACTGTAATGAGGTCTGAACAAGATGAAAGATCCCTTGTACTCATCCCTGAACATAGACAAAAAGATGCTCCTTATATATCTAGATGGACCAATTGGAGACAAGAAGCATCAGCATTTTACAGGTGACAAATTGGACAGATAGGCAGATTAAGTGGTTTTATGTAGGGAAGTGAGACTGGGGAATGAACTTTTAGTGTGAATTAAAATTCCATGCCACTTGTAGAGCTTGAGACCATATCCAGACCAAATGATGGATGTGGTCCTGATTGCTGGAGGGTCTGGATAGGTGCCAGGCTGCAGCCCCTTTTTGCCCCACCGAGCCTGCCAGCCTGGATAAATGGAGGACAGCAATGTAGCCACTGCATGGGTGCGTGGGTGTAAGCCATTCTGAGAATGGACCAAATTTCATTGCGCCAGATACCAGAAAGGTAATTCATCAGAGGAACGTTGGGCATCTTCAGCTGAAGTGTTCACCTTGGGCTTCTTTTGCAGTCAGCCTAAAGGAAGGTTCATCTGAGCTCAACGGATGTTTCACTTAGGGTCAGCTGAGTTCCTGGTAAGCCAAGTTTAGGGTGAGTGACCCAGGCTGAAGAATTTCTGTAGAGATTAATTCACCCTTCAGATGGAGTAAATGCACATACTTTGGGTGAACATGAATAGCTGTTCTGGTCTCTTTCCTCATGTAGTCAAGTCCTAAGTGCCTTGCCCAGGGCAGTGGTGGAGCTGGGAGACAGACCAGCTCTCCAAAGTTGCAGATTTAATGCCCAGAAAGCATGTTTTCCTTCTAAACACACAGGCAAGGCTGGCTGGAATTTAGAAATTTTGTCCCCTGGGAAATGTCCACATTTGCTTCCTATTTATCATTCCAAATCTGAACAAAACCATAAAATTTTAAAACATTTGATGGAACTGGAATGTAAAAGCCATTCAGTCTGACACCACTGAAACATTTCACCTTGATAATGTCGAAACCAAACATAACAAAGGCACACGCAACATAAAACCCAGCACAATAAAATATAACACACATTGAAAATGTTTCAATTAATATTGCAATACAATAGAAAATGAATCAAAACAAGCTGAAACAATATCTCTCTGTGTCACTGAATCATTTTAAGATTGCTGAAGTGAAATTGAGGAAATGCAATTTGTTAAAATGTTTCACTGAAAGCTTTTCATGAAAATTTATTCTTGTGAAGGCATTTTAAGATGGAGAGTGATTTTCTCAAAAAATCTTGAGCAGCTCTGGGATGTGTGCTTTTTATTTTTCTGCAAAATAACGTAACTTCCAATAATTGACAAGACCTAGAAGTCAGCAGGTATTTACACCTACTCATAGATAGAGTAGGTGTAAATAGAAGTAGTTCCTTGGACCCTTTCTAATGCACATCACAACCTTTATTACATGGAAGTGGTTTTTGATTGCTGGATAAATTTCAGCATAAGCTGTTTCGGTAACACTGATGGCAACATCTAGAATGGGCAATATCATCCTCAGACATGGAAAATTCAGCTAACCCCTGTGACATGTCATGCATGGGTTTTTCCCCCATCAGAACCAAGTCGTCTGACAGATCCCCCCCTTCCTCATACCATAGTAGCAAATGAGCTAACTAATTATTACCTCTGACTTGACCAGAGTCATCTTTTTGTTATTTACCAGTGGTGACTAACTGTCACAGCCATGCTCCAAAAAACAGTTGCATGATCACACGTGCTGGACGGGTCTCACCTGGATAAGAGTTGTCTCTCCCGGCAATGCTGCTGACTGGGACATCCCATGCTGCTTTCAGGATATTTTAATTCCAAACCAAAAGCAAGTCAGAATAGAAGAGAGGAGGGAAACGTGTTCGTGGTGGTGTCCCAACATCACAGAGTCTTTTTGCAGCTCCCAGCAAATGGGAAAAAGAGAGAGGTTGCCTCTGTGCATTGGATATCCATGGTCGGCAGGGACCTTGCTCACAATTCAGTCTCTCATTTGCCTCTGTTCCCACAATGCCCAGAGCTTACAAAAAGCCATCTTTTCTTTTTCAGTGATCTTACTTCTGAGTTAGGTGAAGCAACTGCTCTGTGTACGGTGGGTGTGATTTGATGGGAAAGGCATTTCAATGCACTTCCGGACAAGGCTTTCAGGGTATGAGGACTTCATCACTTCCATCACCTGCAACAGGGACAGCTGAGTCCTGTTTTGGCATCAGAACAGGCAAAATGACACCTTTTCAGGCTCAGCAAGTGTGTCTGAGGATCTGCAAATGCCAGCCTGGGGCCGAGTGTAATGAGTCTGCAAATCTTAGCAGATGGAGACTGGAATGAGTTGCCAGGTGGCTGGTGCTCACATGGAGGGGTGGGCATGGTCATGTCCTCTGAGCAGAGAGGGGTAAGACTCACACAATATCTACCATGAACCAGTACCCAGACACAGCAAGTATAGAGGGAACAGAAACTGTGGTCCATGTTATGCTGTGCCCACTCCTCTGTCAGGAAAGGGCTTTTCACACCCTGAGCATGCTCTTCCCACAGTGAGTGTGCACTGAACAGGTGATTGACACAGACCCTTGCTAAAGCCCTGGTGCCAATGAAGCAGAGAGGACATGGTAGACTTGCCCCTTGCAGGGCACAGGGGGAGTTTGTATTTGGATGAAAGCTGTCCTCTTAGAGTAGACTTTAGTTGTCAGTTCTTGATCTCCAGCAGGAACCAGGCTGAAGATACCTGGAGAAACAGTCTCCAAGGTGTGTCTGGGACCAGAAGGCTTTAAACAACTAACGAGAGCCTGGTTCTCTTGTGACTTTTGTTCCATCATTTCAGGGGCTGACTTGTGCTCACAGAAGTCAGTCCTATGGTATGTAAACCCTACTTTGAACTTCCTCCAAGCTCATCCTTTATAAATGCATGTCCATACCACAGCCTGATAGCAGCAGGGAGAGGAGTGGAGAAGGCACCACATCACTCATCACCGAGAGTACCGTGAGAAGGCAAACTGGTGAAAGAAGCAGTGTGAGAAAAGCCAGTGTCCAGGAAAAATCCATCACTGTATGATCTATTCTGTTTTTCAATAGTATTCCTTTTTCACAAGTTTCAGCCTTGTTTGTCTGTGCTTAGGGCCAGAAAGGAGATGGATTTTACATGGAATGCTTCTCCTCACCTCTGGAAACATTCTCATTTCTCTCTGCCTCTCCATCCCAGCAATGCAGCACCACACAGCACCACCCTCCCTCACCCTGCCACCATCTCTCCTCCTCCCCTTCCCCCTCTTGCTGTGGCTTGACACAGAGGAACCTGAAAATTCACTGTGATGTTTGAATCCCAGCCAAAACTGAAAGCGAGACCCCGCGACTGGTCTGAAAGCCTAAAAACCATATGGCATTAATTCTGCTTTCCCACAGTTCCTAAAACTGCAATTAAAAGCAGCCCCCACCAAACAGAGCCCCATAACTCAGCTCTGTGATTTATTGGAATAACGAAGCTTTAGGGGAAAGTTGGCGAGGATGAGGAATTCCACGTCCAGGAGCTGGGCTCCGTGCACATGGCCAACCCAGAACCCAATTTATTTTATTAGCATGCCACCGGTAGAAGAGCAGGATCAGAGAGGGACTTTCCTTTGAGAAAGCTTATCTTTGGCACCCATTTGGCTTCCAACAATAAACCAGCCCCTGCATCTGCAGTCTGCTGGAGATGCTGCACGGCAGGAGCAATCAAACGAAAGCTGGTTGGGTTTAATCCGTCTCCGCGCTGCGGTCGTCCAGCGGGTGAACAAAGTAGCTGCTTTTCCCATCGGTAACAAATAAATGTGGCCTGCAAGATGCTGAAGACTGAAGATTCATTTCCAAGGAGGTGCTTTATCATACTTGCTTTCTCAAAACTAAGGCCTTTCTGCTCTTTAGCTGTGAGCAAACATGAAAGTCGACCTGTGGAAGCTCAGATCTAGGCTTTTAAATGTAGCTCAGTAGTCTGGGAGGGGAGGTGGGTAGAGGAAAGTCATTCTAGCTAAGGATGAAGTTTTCTGCTTGTCTGTCATTTAGCTAATGCCTCTTACAATGATCCTTTCTAATGGTTAAATGGAATAGCTAAGTATAGACAGGATCAAACTACTTGCTAGGAGACATTTCATAATGTTTGTGACCTGTCACTTGCACATCACTCTAACTCATGTGATAAAGGCAAACTTTAGCCAAACAGACTCTCAGAGTAATACCAGGAAAGAAGTACCATGGGAAGTACATTCTTCATTTAAGAGAGGGTATAGTAGCAACACCAGACACATCATAATTCCATCTCCTTTGCAAAACACAGGTTCTGCCTGTTGTCCAGCTCTGGTTTTCTACCTCCATACCTGATGATATAGCAGATTGAAGGAGCACTGGTCTATCTGGTGTTTGCTATCATGCTTGTTGTGATGGTTTTCTCACCCACACCACTGAAAAGGCAACCCAAGGATTTCCCCCAGCTTCATTTGGTAAGCAGGAATATTTTCTGTTGCAACCTGTTTTCACCCAGCAGTTTGTGTAGATGGCTACACAACCTTTTTAAAGCAGACTTTCAGGTGCAGGAGAAGATTATATTCACCCCATGCAGAGCCTTAAGCTGCAAAGCCTTGTGTCTCTGCGTTGTACAGCTTGTGCTAGCAATCAGCAGAGTGGGGTACTCCCTGTACAAAGAGACCATTTGCTGCACACCTGCCTTGATAGAGATCTCCAAACATCACTGCTGATGGGGAATTGTTACTATGCAACTTTATACCGGAGCAGGTGCAATGGAAAGCTGGCTGCAGTGTCTGGTGACAGGAGAGTGAAGTTGTTTGCTTTGCCTAGCAAAACAAAAGTGAGACATAAGTGGAAATAAGTCTTTTTCTAACTGTCTCAGGAATGAAGTTTTATCTGTGTCTTGGAGCCTTTCAAGCAGAGGGTCTTCAGGGTCTGAGGATGGAGTTTCTGTAAGGGACCAGTTGACAGGACAGGGATATGATCCTCAGACTAGATAATGAAGCTTGGTAAGAGTCAGTGAGGATGATATTCACCCTATGTAATGTCAGACATGTCCTCTGCTTAGTTAGTCCCTCAAGGTCCCCTTCACAGTCAATGGACAAAAATAGACACGTGCAGGGTATGATTCATCTTAGGTGTTGCAGATGTCTTCTTTAGGCTGTGACAAATCACTCCCTACAGCCCACTGACTGTGTTGACTATATATCCACTAACAGCAATCTCATCAGAGGGTAACAAGTTTACTGTTGCTGCTGTCTAAATGGGTGCCCAGTGATGCAGGTAGTTTTGGACCTGCCTCCTCATCCTATCTCACTGTGACAACCCAGCTGTGGTCCCTATGCAGAAGTCCAAAGTGGTATGTCTTCAGATCCACTGGAGAGCTGTATCTAATAAAGCTGAAGCACCATAGGAGTGAATAGAAATATTGGTGATTGCAGTGATATTACAGTATTTTAGGTACCTGGTCAGCATGCCATGCTCACAACTTGTGAAGAGAAGGCCCTGGGGACACCTTACTTCACCCTTTCAGCATTTAAATGGGGCTTGTAAGAAAGATGGGGACAATGTTTTTAGTAGGGCCTGTAACAATAGGATAAGGAGTAATGGTTCAAACTAAAAGAACTAGATATTTAGATATAAGGAAGAAGTTTTTTACACTGAAGGTGGTGAGACATTGGAGAAAGTTACCCAGAGAGGTGGTCAATGCCCCATCCCTGGAAACATTCCAGGTCAGGTTGGACAGGGCTCTGAACAACCTTCTCTAGTTGCAGATGTCCCTTCTCACTGTAGAGGGGCTGCATTAGATGACCTTTAAAGGTCCCTTCGAACCCAAAATATTCCATGCTTCTATAAAATAAGTTGTCAGATCTGGGGACAGGAAAGTGAACCACATTGGCAGGGACTGTTGGGCTCTTAAACCTCCTTCATGGTCTTTGTTTCAAGATCTTCAAGGAATTTCTCTTAACTTCTCTCTCAATAGCTGAATATCCTAGGACAATGTGGATACTTGAACTCTTTTCTGCTTTCTCTATTTAACACATTAGAAATATGACTTTTCATGTTTTCCTCCTATTCTAGAGTCTAATATTGATGGCAGGAGGCTGATGGGTGTTGAGAACTACAGGATTCATTGCAATTGTGAGGGGCAGACTGGGATGACTCATAGGCTGCAGACCACACTAGAGCAACACCTCTCATAGCACAGCACTGTCCTGCTGGACAGAAAAAGCCAAAACAAAATACAGAGGTTTGGAGAGAGAGATGCAAATGGGAAATGAGATGCAAGCAGACAGTGGCAATGACATAAGGGGGGCTCTGCTCCTTGCTATCTTCAAAATAGGTTTTAATGTCTTCTGAGATATTGTTTAAGCCAGTAGCTTGTGGGGGCCTCTAAAAAAAAAAATACCTTTCTTAGTCACCTTTACATACCCTTCTGAAATAACCTTTACAGCCACCATTACTCACAAACCACAAATGGAAAATCACTGGTTTGGCAAGAAATTACAGGAGCACAAAGGAGAAGACCACGATGCTCTCTTCTGACTTCAAGTCTGTAGTATAATGGAATAGCACTTGCTTTTCTCAACAGAAAAATATACAAATAATCAGAAAAACATGGCAACAGGATGACACAACCATGGTATAATATTTCCCAGAATGACCTCAAAGTCATAAATCAGATCTCTGAATTGTCAACAGCAATCCAGCTGAACAGCCAAATTGCCCCACCATCCAGCATATTTTATTAACCGTTATTACTGCTCATTATTTATTTACAGAGTGCTGTACACGTAGACACTGCTTTACAGGTACATAAAAGACCACCCCAAGGAGCTCAGTTACATTCAGGCACACAAATATGACATTCATTGCAGCAGCAGAGCTACGGGTTAACAACTGGGGGACTGATTCAGGTTTCTTGCTTCTTTTTTGGTTTTATTACACATATTTTAAACCCTAGAATTTGAGTCGACCTGTCTGTCTGAGGCAGTATATGGCCATATTATCTTAGGATCAGAGTGTCTGATGGGCTTATTTGTTCTGCCAGGATAGTTAAACTTGGGGTTGTGACCTGACACTAAAACCAGCTGGAAATTTTCCACCAAACTTTTTTGTCTTTGATTGCCAGATGTCTTGGCAAAACAGGGATTTTTGCACACAAACTGAGCCCCCCACTTGGGTGGAAGGTCATCTTTGTGCTTGTTTCTGTGTCAAACTTGCTCTCCCCTTTTGCTATTCTGGGAAATGGAGGGGGTGGGAGGTGTTTAAAACAAAATCATAGAAACATAAAACATAGAATGGCTTGGATTGGAAGGGACCTTAAAGGTCATCTAGTTCCAACCTCCCTGGCACAGGCAGGGACACCTCCCACTACACCAGTTTGGTCAAAACCCCATCCAACCTGGTCTTGAACACACCCAGTGATGGAGCATCCACAACTTCCCTGGGCAACCTGTTAAATACTACATCATTTCTTTTATTTGTTTTATTTCTGCATGATGAGGAAAAAAATCCTCTGTTTTACTTTAATCAGTGTTTATCACTGTATCATTGAGTGTCTCCCAGGCCAGGAAGCTGACCCAGCAACATCCCCAAAGAACTTTTATGCCCCATGCTTCACAAGATGTGTCAAGCTCCACGTGGAAATGCTTCTTCTTTGGGCTCTGCCATTCTTCTGTGCACTGCAGGCTGATGGGCGATGGTATTGGAGGATGAGTGCACAGAGGCTTCTCCTCCAGCCAGCCAAGCTTCCACGGATCTTTAAGATCTTCAAGGTCTGCATACCTGGGTCAGGACATTGCTTTCTAGTGAGCAAAGCCCATACTGCAACATCTTCCAGCTCTGCCTGTCTGTGGCAGGAGTTGCATTATAATAAGTAGAAGTGAGGTGTTTTGCATCCTCATTTTTCAGAGTACTGCTTGTTTCATAGGTGTTCAGACTCACTGCTGCTGCTCGATGTCATCAAAGGGCTCAAGTTTATATGGTGATAAGAGAAAGCAAAGGATCTGAGCAATCAACTCAGTTGCAGATTTACTGGGGATACTAACAGGATGATATTTCCCCCCTTTGCACACCCTGATGCAGTTATGGAGTGGCATTTCTCTCCCAGTACATGATTTCTTCTAATTCCAGTTACTGCTGGGAGGAAAGACATGGCAAAATCCCTGTCTCAAATAGCAGCATTTGCCAGAGCAAGACAAGAACATTTCCCACCATCAGCATCAAAGCACCAGATGTCTGGAGGAAAGACAGCATCTGTCTGTCTGATGGGAAGTCTCCACATCTCTCAGGGATGTAGGAGGGATTGCCTCTGATTTTTTTCAGCTTCTAGCCCTATATTTCTAGACTTAAATATAAGAGAGGATCCTTTACTAATCCCAGCCATTACAAAGTGCTTCATGTGCCAGTGAAAATCCATGTGAGCTATTAATTAATGACTTAATTGCTAATTATTTCAGTACTGGAAAGTATGCTAGACCCTCCCAGTCTGCCCAGGTACACAGCCCTGCCCTGGGGAGTTGCTGGCTCATTTCTGAACAGCACAGAACAAGGTTGTAATGAAGCAGTGAAATATCGGGGGCAGAGAGAAGTTGGGGCCTCTGGCTCAGGCTTCACAAGCACCAGTGCCCATCCTGGCATAGCAAAGAGATGAAAAATTAACACCCAGAATGAGAAAGTGACTTTGCTTACTTGTTTCTCACGGGCAGCCTTGCTAAAGACATCTTGAAGAGGAAGGTAAAAAAGACGTGAGACATCATTTCCTGAGATATAAGAAAGGAGAGAAGATATAAAAGAATGTTTGGGTTGTTAAGACATAAACTTGCAGATCTTCACTAGCTGAGATTAAATTCTTCCTTGGTCAAAATCTTGACCATTGGTACATCACATAAATTCTTCAGTATCTGGGCTGCCTAACTGGGAATCCAAGAGGGCACTACCAAGACAAACAGCAGCCATACTGGGAAGTGCTGGTAGTCCTGGTAGCCAGCTCTGGCAAGAGCTGTTCCAGTCAGTGCTCCACACATGGGCCGTGCTATGACTTGCACATCTTGCCTTTTCCTCATACCCAGAAACAAAATGATCTCCAGTTTTGCCTGGGGCTGGAGAGGCTGCCAAAAATACAACCCTAGTCATCCCTGGGAGAGCTGGAGAAATGGAAGTGGATCTGGGATCTGCCTGGAGCCATCACCCAAGAAGTCACCCCAGGCTTTTCTTCTCTAGTGCTCTTTATTTTGTGGGATAACTTTTTATGGTGGTGGTTAACATGTGATCCTCCTGTGGTGCTCCTGCAGCACCCCCTGTGCCTGGTTCCAAAATGAAGTTGTGGTGGGGTGCAGGTCTCCAAACAAGCCCATCTAGATTTCTGCTAATGAATGCTCTTTCTGGAGCCCTGATTTTCCCCCACGTCAGGAGCTAATGATGCATTGTAAAAAGCTGACCAGACTCTGCTGCAGCACTACCAGCACCAGAAGCAGCAAGTGTTCCTGAAGGTAGCACGTCCTCACCTTCAGGGTCTGTGATTTAATAAGATGGAGGCAAAAGTGTCTCTTGCACAAAGCCAAAGAGAGTTAAGCAAAGAGTCAGATCTCAGCATGCCTGAACCCCCTTGGAGCAGGGAACCTCCTCTGGACTGACATCCTAAAGAGCACATCTTTGCAATCAACAAGCGGATCCTGAAGACACTTTCCTGGTGTGAGCTGCCTTTGAGAAAACCCACCAGTTTACAAAATCCAGGCTGCATCTTTGAAAGAGGAGGTGAGCATTAGCAGTTTGGCTGCTCAGAGCACAGTCACACAGGTGAGTTCAGCTTTTCCAGGGCTGCAGTAGGAAAAAGCTGATGTCAGGCCAGATGTGATATACATCTTAACAGAGAGGCAGGAAACATATCTCCATGTTCCCGCTAACCTTAGAAAGTGAGTGCTTGGATTGCTACACAGAGGATTTGTAGCAACAAGGAGGATGTAATTAAATAACAGGGGTGATCTCATTATTGTAATGATGAGGTGTCATTTAATAAGGAGAACACAGGACTGCGAGCTGAGAACTGGAGTCCTAATCCTGGCTCTGGCTCCCAGCTCCAGCAGGTCACATAAGGCCACTACCCTTTCTCCAATATGTTTCCATGAAACACAAAGCATCAGGAGACCCTGGTGCGTGCAGAAGCTCTTGCAACAAAGAGAAGAACCGCAACAATAAAAACTGACTTGTGCCTTTACCTTCCCTATAAAATCTGGGTTAGTACAATTTTCCTTCTGGCAGACAATGCAGAGCTCAGAACCAGGAGGTCACTGACAGAAATGCTAAGGCTTGCTCTGATCCTTAGGCTCTTCCAAGTGCAAGCCTGGTGCCCAGGCTGAGGTGCCAAGCAAGGTCTAATCAGCACCCAAAATTTGCATCCCTGATGCAAATAGCTCAGCAGTTCCCGTCAGCTGTGGTGTTGTTTCTGGACCACCCATCAGACCTCAGTGTTACCTCACATCCCAACAGCCCTATGTCCAGGTTCTCACTCTACTTGTGCCACCACCCCTACCCCATCTCCACACTGAGACACTTGTTGGAGAGCAGCATCCACAGGTCAGAACAGAGAGAACGCCCCCACGCAGTGTGGGATGCTGCTCTCTTTTTCCTTGGCATAGGAAAACTGGAGCATGGAAGGGATTTTTCCCCACAGCCTGACCTGCAAACACTTAGCAAAGTCAACAGCTTTGCTCTCTGATCCCTTCCAGAATTACAAAAAGTTAAGACTAGAGCAGCATGCGTAACAGATTCCAGCTCAGTCCCACAACCTTGTCCCAAACCAAGTTTTTTGCCTTTTAATTTTACCGTTTGCTTCTGAGCCTTCCATGACGCTGCCGTTTTTCTTTTGTTTTTAAACAAGCCAAACACAGAAGATAAAAATGCTGAGCTGCTTCTCAAACATGCACCGTGCACACAGAGAGGACTGAGACACATCCATGAGAAACTCTCCTCTATTCAACAAACAGCCCGCAAGACAAAATAAACCACTGGAGCATCCCGTGTTCAAGACCACATTATGGGAAGCCAGTGTTTTGATCTTTTCTATGGCAGGATGCAAGGCTCCCAGACTGCCAGCTCTTGGGTTTTGTTTTCTATTTTTTTGTGTGTGTGTGTTTTTGTTTGTTTGTTTACTTGCTTGTTGTTTATTATTATTATTTTTGGTGGGGTTTTGTTTGTTTGGGTTTTTTGTTGTTTTGTTTTGTTTTAGGGTTTTTTCCATTGCCCAGATCCTGGAATCTTTGTTTTTTTGTTTTTTTTGTCAAAGCCTTAAAATGCAAGTTTTCCAATCTTTAAACCAATCTTGAAATCTGAGAGAGGACCAATGACTCATTTTTGAATTTCTGATGTTAAAATATCAGTAATGTTGTTAATCGCTCCTATTAATATCCCATCCAACAGTGAGTTTAATGAGGATGGTAATGAGCTGCTCACTGTTTGTAATCCACAAATCACAATGGTAAGATCTTTACTTCAGCCTTATGATGATACCATAAAATGCCCTCAGGGAAGTTGATAGCAGCTCTCATCTGCACTGCTTAAAGTAAGTAAATGTCAGGAGAAGTTGTGATGTTTTATCTCCTGCATTCATGTCTTGACCCAAGACTTGGATTGGGCATAACATAAATAACAGCTGTTGACAATATAACCTGATGCTACTAAGAAATGAGTACTTCTGCTGGTCCCAGAGCCCAACAGCTCCAGCAGTGCCCATTCCCATCCCTGGAGCTCACATCCTTGGGGGCCCTGAAGGGAAAATCTTGTGAAACCAGTTGGCAAAACACAAGGTTTCTCTGTGTAGCATCCCAGGCTGGATTTGTCTCTTCTTTCCATCAGTGTCTGCAGCGCTTTAGGAAGGTTAGATATGAGATAAACAATGTCTTAGCTGTTTGAAATATTTCAAATGACTAATTTCCACCATCTCGTCTCTTCCCTCCGGTGGAAAAACAAGCTTTAAACCACTACATTTCTTTGCAAAACTTGCCATGAAAAATTCATCCTGTTTTCTGGCTGCCTACAAAACCACCAGAATAAAATTGGTGTTTCTCTTATTGCTGCTGCTGCAGAAGCATAGCTGCTTTCTGACAGCCTCTTGGAGGGAAATGTCTAGTTTTCTTTAGTTAGGAGACAGCTCCAGGACTCCCCATTTATGGGATGATCTGGTTAAAACTTTGCAAGAGGGAACCCAGAGAATTTCCCCGTAGTCTTATTTTGGTTTTTCCTTAGTGGGAAGTGCATGAGTCCCACATTCTCTATTAATCATTTGAGGAACCACAAGAGAAAGAAAAAAAACGATAACATGAGTTCCTCTTCCCTCACAAGCTGTTTTGAAGGTGGTTGTGGTTGGAGAGAGGGGAGTGAAAAAGAAGGAAAAATGACACAGCAAGGTGGTTTAATTGAAATCCTAACCCATAAGCTCATTCTGAAAGCTTAGCAGTGGGGGTAGGTGCACTAGCAGACCCTTCACCCAATGGTGACACCACAGCATGGGGTGTATTTAGTACTGCCCTATTGTTGGGAGTCAAAAATAGTGGGAGATGGATTCCTCATTGCTCCTCATGAGGCAGGGGGAGATCATTCCTCTGTGTGCATGTGGAGGGTTGGAGAGATGAAGGGATGGAGAGATGGAGACACCCCATAGCATCCTGTCCCACTGCTCTCCCTTCTCACCTTTCTCACCCCAAAATTCACATCTCTCAACCCTCCTACCCTAAAACCTTTCCCATTCTGTGTCTTGCCAAATCAAGAGAGGAGAGGAAGACACAGAAGTAGGGGGAAAAAATCAGACACATGGCAGCCTTATGCTTGCACTTTGAAGAATGCAAAACTCCCTCACCCCAAACATACAATGGAAATATCATTACCACTGAACACTAATGAAGGTGATCTCTTGTCTCAGATGAAAGCAAACCAGGGAGGCAGGAGGAGTGACTCAGGCTGTTTGTAGAGGGGATGCTCTGTACCCCTGGCTCATATGGGGCACGCCACACACTTTTGTGAAATGTTTATGCTCAAGTGACCTACATACTGAGCAAATGTGACACTGCACTGCCCAGTCAATACCTGTCAGGTCACGTTACCTGTTATTGATGAACATGGCTGTTAATCCCAACATACTGTATTGGCATAACTCCCTGGTCTCCCCAGGGCTGTCTGGGATGAAGTTTTCTTGGCTGAAAATTCTTTAAGGAAGAGAAGCTTCATGGAGGAAAGGTCTTTATGCATGGGGCCAAATATGTAGTTTGTTGCTAGTGGCTTGCTCTTGAGATCTCCTTGATCCACTACAGGTAAGTTTTAGGAGATGACATAACTTAAAATATGATTTACAGGCCACAGATCCTGATTTAGCCATGTCATATGAACATGGAAGTGAGGGAATCAACTCTAAGAATGGTCACCATGTGCTCTCCTTGTAGACCCTGCAAGGTGAGAAATCCCACTGCAGGAGGCTGAGATCTAGGCTGTGAATTGCTGTCTATATGGACCTGTCTCCTTCCACAGCCATCAAAGTTCACCAGGATGCTGGACTCCTTAAAGGAGATGCTCACAGCAAGGTGGGATGGATCCAAGCAGAGAGGAACTGCAGCATAGGCATGTGAGAGGATTGGGGGTGAGGAGGAAAGGGACAGTGATCAGAGTCATGCTGTTAGTATGACCTGGTGCTGTAGGCTGTGCTGAGCTGGTCCAAGGGACTTTCCTTCTGCTCTCACATCCCACATGAGGTCCACTTGTCACTCTTCAAGTAGGATTCCAGCACAACCTCACACTGCAGCCTTTCCTACCACAAAGCCCCACTCCTCTTCCTCTCCCTGGCAGGGAGCAGGGCCATCCTTGCAGACTTCACTGTAGCTCAGGGGCTTTGGCATCTGGACATCACAGGCCAGGAGCTTACTCTGTAAGTAAGCAGAGTTTGCTGTCAGGCTAATAAAAGCCCAAATAAAAGTGATTTGATGTTGGCTTGAGGTCCTGACGAGGAGGACTGTTTGTGTGCATGGGCTACATTTTCTGCTGTGCCCTTGTGTGCCCTGTGGGATCCTGGCAAGCCCAGCATTTCCCATGCCCAGCATTTGCCCTTTAATCTGTAGCCATGTGGAGTTCTTGAGACCAGTGGGAGCTTTGCAGTGTGGATCTTTAGTTTACCTTTATTTTGTAGCAGAGCTGAGTCGTCTTCTTGTCCTGATGAGGAAAGGAGACAGATCCTGCAGGTGGGAGACTTGTCCCCAGCAGTTAAGGCCCTGGCCATGTTCCTCTTGCAGCTGGCTTGAAAGAGCCCCCAGTCACCATCTGTTCTTAGGAACAAAACTGTTGCGGTTTCAAAACACATGCACTGACATTAAAAAGGCACACACAGAAAAATCCTACTCAAACAACTTCATAAAAGGAAGCAGCAGCCTTGCTAAACACGTTGCCACACTCAGGCTGATTAGTATTGTTGGGTCTAATTGGATGCCACTGCTTTAACCCAACAGTTTTGTTTTGGTTTGGGCAACAGCTCTTCATGTAAAATTTGTAATAGGACCCACAAGAGTCCCACTGGGAGTGCTGCAGTCGAGGGAAGAGAACAGGTGACAGTGGAAATCAGATGGTGGGAAGATTTTGGTGACCTGTAGACAGTGTACTTGTGAGTGCAAAAACCAGCCACGACCTGGGTGCACTCCAGGTGGTTTGTCCATGTGTCAGTGTGTCTGTTTAAGGAAGTCAGGTTTCATTTGGATAATAAAGGGCCTGTGCTTCTAGCACAGGAAGATCTGGATTTAATCTCCTTGCCCAACACATGTGACTGGTGTGCCTCAGATAAACAAGATCCACTGTCTACAGAGAAGAAGCTGAAGGTGAACACTCACTGAAATATTCCTATCGAAATGTTCCCAGACCTTGCTGAGCTTTAAGCTTGGGGCTCTGGTCCAGAGCAGCTTTGTGCTGAGAACCTCTGACTGCTACAGGGCACTGTGATTTTGCTTGTGTACTCTGGAAAAGTCTATTAGCTGGACTATATATATTTAGCTAGTGCCCATAAAGCTATTAGGCTGCTGCTTTGCATGTGAACCACTGCCAGATCAGAGGAGCAGAGCCCAGAGCGTTGGCCCTGAGCAGTGGTGCAGCCAGGCTGAGACTGTGCAAGGAGCCACTAATGTGCGACAGGCCTGAGTTCAGAGAGGGGAATCAAAGCAATCCCTTCAGCTGGCTTTTTTGCTTTGATTCATTTGTTCTGAGTAGCACAAAGGGAGAAAGGACAAGGGACAGTCATTTTGGCTCTAAAGAAAGCTCAGATGGGAAATGCTCATCCCTCTGCTCATTTGTTCCCTCTGTCCAGTAGTTGTGTCAGCGATGCCAGAAGGAGTTATACCAAGGGCTCCTATCTGCTCAATACTGCTTCAATTCATCACCAGGCAGGTGGAATGTAAAAGCTTTCTGTAACGGTGTGGTGCTAAAAACACCAAAGGGAAGGTGGGATGGTGTTAGATCAGTTCCAGGGGAGCTCCCTGTGTGTAAGAGGGGAAATCAAAGCTAAAAAAAAAAAATTAATTGGAAACTCAAGGGAATCTTCCAAATGGCAAAAGCCACAGAATAATTTCTGTTGCACTGTGGGAAGGCTTTCCATTCCTCCACATCTCTGAAAACATTAGGCAGGCTGTGTGGATGTGCATGTGTGTGTGAGAACCACATTGCACACTTGCCCTCCAGAGTTTCCCTTCTCATATTTAAAATGGTCAGGGCTCCAGTTTTTAAGGTTTGACCAAATCCTAGAGCATGATGCTGATGTGATACCTGAGCTAGGAGAGAGCCACGTGAACTCCTGCATTTTTCCTCCAGGTCACCCCACAGTTCTTCTGGCCATGGGATGGGGCTTACTGCTCCCCCCCAAAGGCAGCGGCATCTCAGAGTGGGCACTGCCAGACAGTGACATCCACATCAGGAGGACATTGTGGTGACAAGACAGGTCTGAACTGGGGGATCAGGACCTTTCTCTGCACCTTTCTCCTTTCCCCATGAGTGTGGGAGAAATCACCATTTCATTCTAGCTCTGTACTGAAATGATTCAGGTTCTTCATTAAAAATCCTGCCAAGTATATGCTGGTGACAGTTGGAAGAGGTAAAAATGCAACAGTCAGCTCCTCTTGACCTCCAGAGAAATTCCTGTTCTGTGTTGCTGCTACAGCTCCGGGTTTGTCTTTAAAAGTAGACCCTTTCTGTTTCAGGGGGGACTCATCCAAATACTCACAGCTCTGGGTCACTTCAGGTCTACAGCTGCACTTTGCCTCTGAGGACTAACTCTATCTGGAATAATTTAGACTGTGGGATCTTGGGAGACCAAAACCAGTGCTGGGGACAAGAATAGAGGAATCTAGTTACTCAGGGGTTGTTTTAACTTATGGAAGGCCTGAAAATCATTGGAGGAGAAGTATCTTGACAAAGCTCAACAGGCTGAGGATGTGTTCTGCTGGGTCTCCTAATGCTCTAAAAATCCTCTTTAGGCCACAGCTAACCAAGAAAGCACCAATGCCCAACTCTGCTCCTTGCACTGACACCATTCCCCAGGTCTCAAGCAAGCAGCTTCTCCCTAAGGTCTGATTCAAGCCTCCTGAAGTCACTCCAAAGCCTCATACTCTGGCCTTTCCAGGTGGTTTCAGCCCAGATATTCCCACTGGGATTCATTGCAGCAGGGTGCATTAATATGCCAGGCAACTGGGAGAATTCCCTCCTGCAGATCAAGGTAGCAGGACAAAGTGAAGCCCAGCATGCTCTGCTAGTCCCCGGAGATTTCACAGGAGTCCTGGCACATATCTCAGGCACCAGGCTGCTGGGCAGGGGTGATAGAGCACTCAGCTCCTGTTGGGTTATGGCAGCATTCTGCATACTCCCCACGATGACTGAAAACATGCCTGCTCCCTTGCTGCCTCTGAGCAGCAAAGAGGAGAGGTGCAGAAGGCCATGCCTGAAACCATTACACAGAGGCTGGATACATGTTGTAGCTTCATGTTAATCTGGCTACACCCAGCTTTGCCTCCAGGGTGAGGCCAGATTCCAACCCCGTGGTCTGAGGGACAGCGACTCCTTTCCTACAAGGGGTGAAAGGAAGGAGATACCCAAACTCACAGATGTGCTGCATCCCACATCTCCTCCTTCCTTCCCTTGCATTTCAACCTTCCCCTGGGTGACCCACATCTCCCTTCTTGCACTGATGATCCCTATTCCAAGGAATATGGAGGGCAAGGCAGTGCTAAGGAGATCCAAAATGCTTTGACACTGAGGCAGAAGTGACAACAGCAGGCTAGGGCAGTGCTTCACTTAATCCTCAGAGACTATAACTTCAACTAGTTCCTGGCTAAGGCCAGGCTGGGTTGAGAGGTCACCTGCAATCAGGGCTCCTCATGAACAGCCTTTGCCTGGGTACATCAGAGCACATAGGGTTTTTTGCATGCTGCAGGCTGCAATTTGCACTCTCACTGCAGGGCAGGCTCTGGGTAGTATGGGAAGACATCCCAAGCAGGGAAAGCAGACTCATCATCTGGCTCCAGGGCAATACCCACAGAGTGCCCTCAGAAACAAAAATCCTCACCAAACTCCCTTTGGTTATTTCTGGAGGACAAGTCATTTTAGCCCTGGGGCCCAAAGACATGCTGGGATGATGTTAACCCTGGGGTGACTCATAGGCAGACCTTGAAGCTGGTGGATATTATTCCTGGCATCTACCAGCAAACCTCAATGTGATTTTAAATCGTGTCTGGCTCCAGAATTAATTACAAAAGGTTTTTTGGGGAAGGGGAGAGGTTTTGATTGTTTGTGTTTTTCCTGAAGTATCTCTCTGACGGTAGATACCCTGACAGGTGTAGATACCCCAGCCAGGCACAGTACTCCCCTGTCTGCAAAATGACTGTACAAGTGCATTTGCAGGGGGATTCCTCCCAAAGGTGGATAAACCAGCAGCTTGAGGTGTCCCTCTGTCCCTCTGCATTGATGAAAAGGAAGCTGAGATCCACATGCTGGTCACTGGCCACATCATCTCCATCCCTAGGCAGGAGACTGGGCTTTGGTGCTTGCCTACCTCACATTGGGTGGCACCAGCACAGCTCAGCTGTGCTTATACTTTATGTATATATGCATATATATAAAGTATACTTATCAATATTCTGATAAGTATATTGGCACTGGTAGCGAAAGGCTACATGCCACACCTACTGCTCTATAGTCTAAGCCTTAATACACATCACATATCTGTTTACTTAACGGGAATTCAGAGGGGAAGAGAGAGAGGGGAAACTTTGGTCCAGAGATGGACAAAATCCAGTCAAAACCTGACAGCAGCCAGGAAAAGCAGAGGGAAAGAACGAGCCTGCCCAAACCTTCCTCTTCCTTTACCTCGCTTGCTAAACCTTTCATTTTAAGTCTTGCCTTCATGCACAGCACAGCACTTTAAAAAAATGCTTCTGTGAGTTAAGATGAAGGCTCAAAATTTCCTCTGATGGTTACAGGAGCTGGCAGAGGAGAAAGAGCCTTTTAGAGAAGCTGGTATAGAGGTATCTGGGTTGTGAGGGAGCGTGTCCGTGCGTCTGCAGATGCTGGATGAGGCTGTGGAAGAGCTGGCTTGGGTCAGTTGAGGTCACTTCAGCTCCAATCACTTGCCCCTGACTTGCAGCTATGCTCCGGAAGCCAAAGGCACAAGTGCCACTCTCCTGGCAATGCTCAGAGGACATGTCTTGGTTGGAGCTGGACTCAAGGAGCAAATCTCCACGTGAGCATTTTTCTTGTGGCTCTGAAACAAAAGGAGAAAGCAAAACACTCCAGGCTGGAGAACACTGTGCAAGCCTTGCCTTGGGCCAAGGTTCAAAAGAGGCCTCAGCCACATGGAGGATGCTACCCAAACAATGTGACAGAGTGTATGGGAAGCCAGAAGTCACTCTATTTGGCCTTCCAAAACAACATTTTACTCCACTGTATGGTAACCAAAGACTTGGTGAGGGCAGTATGAGGTCTCTGCTCTGCCACAGACCATGTGTGTAAATGCAGTGAAGATATTTATTTAGTTCTTCTTCACTTGAGTCTCCCTGTCTGTAAATCAGAAAAGAAATAACACTTCTGTATGCCATGAGGTTGTTGGGAAGAGAACAGGGTTGTCTTAAAGAACTTAAAGTTGCTTCTTAAGAAGCAGGTTGTCTTAAAGAAGTCTTTACAAAATGCTGTAGAAATGTGCAGAGGGAATTAATTCCTTTCCCAAGACCTCATCAAAGTCTGGGTTTTCCAACTGACATGTCTCAAATTCAGGCTAAACCTTTTTCTCTTGAGGTTGTGGGGGGTGTATGTTTGGGCTCCTATTGGTTGCAGCTCCCTAGTCCAGGGCTGAGCTTCTCCAAGGTGATGCTCAGTGGGCAGAGTTGGTGGCAGCCCTCAAGTTCTAGAGGTGCCTTCTGGGTGGGCAGCAGCAATGAGACAAACCCGTCACCTTTGCCTTTGGGAATCTCATGGACAATGATGGGCAATGTTGTGTCCGGCTGTAAGCAGAATCACAGGCAGGTTATACTACCCTGAAAGATCTGATCATCAACTTCAGTCTTCGTGGGGTGAAAAAAGTCAACCTCAAGGCACTGTTAATTTCCTGCATTTCCCTCTCTTTTAGATAAATCACAAGGATGCTCTGGATTTCAGACCCTGTAGGCTTCTGGAATTGTCATCAAGGGGTTTGGAGGGAGACCTGTCTCTCATCAGTAAGGCTGTTAGAATAAAAATAAGAGTGTTGCATCTGATTCTTCAAGCTGGGAGCTGCTCTCATGAATGCCTGAATGTCTTCAGCTCCCACTAGGGCACTCAGTCTCTCTGGGGGTTGAGCCCCCCAAGCTCCTTGCAACTCTGTACAGGTTTTTGGGTGGGGAAAGGGGAGGCTGTATCAGAAAGAAGCAGTGGGGCAATTGTAAGAGGCAGGAGGTAATGACCCATGTTGGGAAGCAGCCAAAAGAACAGAAATAGCATATGGAAAAGGCTCTTTGAGTGCAAGATATGTTGCTGATTCTTAGGAATAATCAGCAACACCTCTTTACACACTGCATTTTTTAGCGCAAATTGAGAATAAAACATCCTCTCTGCTGAGACAGCAGAGTCCACATTTCCTTTCCTTCACAGACAGCTTCCATCAGTGTTACAGGTATATTGTATGATATTGTCCCACTTCCTTTCCTAAGATCCCCTTTTCAGCAGTGGGGAAACTGAGGAACAGGCAGTTCCACTACCTTGCCCTTGGCCATAGCCCTTTTTGGTGGCAGAGCCGAGACAAAAGCTCAGGAGCTACATGTACTGCTGCAGCTTTATTCCTGTGCTATGTCAGAAAATATTATCTCTCACTTTGATGCATCCAGATTTTCTTGACATAAATTGCTGAAATCGCTGAGAGAGGCATTTATTTCAAAGTTCAGCACATTATACGTAGGGGGAGAGAAGTTGAGTAACTGGAAAAATCAACTCGGAGTTGCATCACCAGGAGCCAGAATGTTTGTTTAGTCCTTTGTGAGATGAAGCAAGCTCCAGTTTGGCCTCATCCAGGCGTAATTAGCCAAGAGATAAGGAAAAGTTTCTGGACGGGTCCCCGATACTGAGCAATTTCAGGCATGGATATATCTTTTAAAAGGAGGAGGAGGGGACAGTGAATAATTGTCTCTTCCCCATCTGACCTTGGAGACAGTCATATGGGCTCTAAGGCACAGCTTCAAAATGACCAGTCCCTCCCACGAGCTGCGTTGCTCAGTTTCCCCCAATTCCCAGCCTTCCCCAACCTACCATTGCAGTAAATTATAAATGAAGGGACTTTGCAATAAAAACCCAGCCCAATAAGATCAAAGGCATCTTTTATCTCCCATTTTCTTTGGGGTCCAAAACTTACAAGAGCACAGCTGTTGGCCTGAGGTTGCAGCTGTATTGCTCCCAGATGATAAAATAGCCACAGCTTCAAGGTCTTCTGTGTTAGCATAAGCAAAGACACTCACCTCCTTCCAACTCAAGCAAAGCTTTTCACTAAACTGTCCATACACTATCTCTATCTCCTCTCCCAGTAGGGGATGATGCAGGAGGGCAAAACATAAATAAATCCTCCAAGACTGGTGTTTTTTGCCTGCTGTCCCACCAGTGACAGCTGACCTTGCTGGTATTTCTGATTTCATTTCATTTCATGTCTCACATCGTGCCACCCAATGCATTCTGCACCAGCCAGAACAAATCTTGGTTGGCCTTTAAATCACTTTTGGCCTTTAAAGAGCTAAAATGTAAGTGGCAAAGTAAAAATCCTTTTGTGAGGTCTAGAGATTTAGGGCCATTGCTTCAAAACCTGAGATTTTGTTGGTGTCTAAGAACTTAGCTTCTTACCCACCCCATATATAGCCCAAGCCTTGCTTATGTTTGCCAAAAAGATTTCACTTGGAGGTGAACAGTTGTAGTGAGCAAGGCCTGAGCTATCCTAGTCAAATATCTACAGGGCTAGGACTTAAATTAATCTCAGAAAAACAGAGTAAAATAAAAGAGTTACCACCTGTCATCTCTTTGGGGATAAAAACCAGAAGGGACAGAGTTTTGGTTTCCAGGAGCAATCACAAGTGAGAAGTGCTACTCAGGACCATTTAGCCTTCTTCAGCCTGCAGCCTTGGCTGGAGAAATCAGTGGACTTGGCAGGGCTGATGAAACCACGCTCAGAAGAGAGAGTCCAAGAAGAAAAGCAATTAAAACCCAAGTGCTCCTGTGCATGGCTTGCTGGAGGCTGCTCTCCTCTGGCTCTGTGGATCATGGATAAGCTGCAGAACCAGTGCCCACCCTCCTGCCCTTGCATCTCTCCCAGATCCTCATCAACCTCATCATCCCAGCCTCTCTGTCTGCCCCTTGGAGGGATGATGATTGCACAGGCTCCATGTCCTAAGGAAATCAAGATAAAAACAATTCAAGTCTCAGAGAAAGCTTGACATTTAAGAAAGAAGAAAGTGCATATTAAATTGGCCAAAACCACAATTCCTTTGAAATGTTTCATCCATTTCTAGCATTGCACTTTCATGCTCTGAAATCTGGCTTTAGAGCCATGAATTTTCCTCTTTGCTCAGGTCTGGACATTGGGTTTTGGATTTCAGGGTGCCTATATGATGAAACTGGTAGCAGATATCCAAGCACTGCCCTGGAGCAGCAAGTGGACATTCATTTGAAACAAGACCAGTTGCTGGTAATCCTTCCTGACAGATATACCCTCTTGTTTGTTAACTCACATTAAGAGGAGGCTTGGAAGATGACAAAGAAACAAAGCTTTGGGTTCTTGGCTCTGATGTAAGCAAAACCAGCTCATTTTATTTTGCCCAACTTCCTAGCACTCGTTTAGATAGGCACACTTCAGATGGGGAAGGGAAATGTCTTGCCTTCCTGGAAATATGGTTGCACTGACTTCCTTCTCCTTCCTTGCATCGCTGACATTTCTCAGCAGCAATCTCCTCCCCTGACGGCGCGGGGACATTGGTGGCTGCAATCACTTTCACTTTGATCTCAGCACAAGAACAGGGGTTTGAAGACTGACAGAGGGCTGGTGTGGCTTTGTGGTTGTTCCCTCTTAGGCACAGGCAGTTTCTTCAGGTGCAGCTCCTTTGCATGGTGGTGGTCGGTGAAGGGAGCTAATCTTCATTAGCCTCATACAAATAAATAAATAAATAAAGTGCATTGAAAAAGCAATAAACATTGCAAAAAAGTTTCTCTGGGCTTTCTGCAGTTCCCTTGACCTTAGCTGTGCCATCGCTTGCTGCCTAAAGGAAGGCTGCAGGCACATAATCTGAAACCACAGCTCCTCGCTAGCTGTGCAGCACCCGTGAGTCCCTCCTCCCAGGGTCCCTTCTCCCAGCTCCCTGCTTGCAGAAACAGTGTCTTCATCTTGGCTCCTGGGGCATGTGAGGCACCTCCAGTCTCTGCTTACTCCTAAAACTCACCTTCCAGGTGAAAGGATGTGCTCCAAGCAACTAAAACCCCTGTTTTATTTCTAAATGTATTAATTAATAAATCTATCGATCAATTAAGCACAAATATTGCCTTCCACCCCCCACACAGTGAGGGGAACCAACCCCATGTGAATGGAGATTGTTCAATCAGGACAAAGGATTTTTTATGAAAAGGAAACTGTGGGTGTGATTTGTTTCTTCTCTTGACCTTGGGAGACCTTTACCTACATTTATTTCTCAGACCTGAATTAGCACTATAATAACACAGGGCTGGAAAATTATACTTAAACCTCCCAGCTATTTCTGGGTTACAGAGGCTCTTTCTTTTTTTCAGTCTAACCTAGTTTTCCAGTGGAACATTCCCAGCTTTTACAAAGAGCCATCCCAGTTTTCCTCCCTATATAATTATATAAAGTCTGGCCTATATTCGTGCCCTTTCGCTCAGTTGCCTTTAATGTCAGTGAGGGATGCTGCTCCCTTTGGAGAGGTAAAGAGCAGGAGGAAACATTGACACTTCACTCCTGCTTCTGCCCTGAAAATGGGATGGATAAAAGTCCTCAGCACAGTCTGTGAAGACTCATATTAGTGGTTGGCTGTGATTCACTTGCCAAAGACAAGCTATGTCCAACCACCATGAGGGTCCCATGGCTGTAAGTGTGAAAGAACCATCACTGCTTCTTAGGTTGGGGTGAAGATCTGGAGAAGGCCTTTGAGGGAAAGAGTGGTGCCATCATGGCACAGGCTGAGCTTTTCTCTCCACTGCTCAGACAGGGAAGGGGCTGATGAGTAAAGTTAAAATTCTCAGCAAGGCTGTGGTGATTTGTTCCCTAACTGCAGGTCAATTGGCTTAGAAAAAAAAAAGTAAAAATAATACAAAAAAAGGGAACTATGCATTGCTATATCTGGTAGGGCAGAGAGCAAACCCAGGGTGCTCAAGGTTGCAGACCTCCAAGAAATATTAAAAACTGCAGGTATTAAACAATTCCATTTTAATCTTGTAGGTAGCACCAAATAAATATTTACAGGGTTTCTTTTTGTTTTGTTTTCTTGATTATTTTTGTTGTTGTTGTTGCTTTTTTTTTTTTTTTAAGTAGAATGAAATGTGGGCTAAGGGAAATTCATCTACCACAGCAACATATTATCCCATTCCAAGGAGATTTGCATTTTCTGGACACGCAGAAATCTCAGGGGAGGGATTGGGCATCTGCAGACCTCAGCATCAGTCATTTCCAGCTTTGGTCTTATTTTCTCCATAGCACCCGTGTCAAGAGAAAAATAGATTCAAACCGCTGGCTTTTCCAGCCTCAGCCAGATCTTTCTGCTGCTTTCAAGGGGCTTTGACTCAGGCCGTACTTTGCTGCATCAGCAAAACTAAAGTTTGACAGAATCGACGCCTGGTGCAATCAGAAAATATCTACAGAGCTAACAATGATTAAGAAAGTCTTCCTGGCCCCTTGTCTTCCTGGGCAGGAGCAAAAAGCCCTGAGCACTATGCTCAGCAGATGGGAAAAGGTGGGCACATTTGCATGGTGAGGGTGGCTTTTTATTTTGCCAGGTTTTTGCTCCGTGGTCTTGAACTGTTACCTCCAGCAAAGGAGCACCACAACCCTGCACTGGATGGAGGGGAGTAGACTTGCTTTGCGTGGTGCTGACTTTGCTTTGCAGCCCAGCCACAGGGCAAGGAAGTCTTGTTTGGCTCCACAGTCTCCTGAGTCATTTTATTTCAGTGTCATGAGAGACAATAAATGAGGACCCAAACCGCAGCTGTAGCGCTGAGCCCAGTGCTCTCTCCAGAAACACTGGGCTCTGCTCACCCTTGGCTGGGGGCCCTGAAAGTCTGGACACTTCTCTTCTGGGTTGAAACAGCCCTTTCCTAACTTCTTACTGTCAGCCTCCAAAACTGAGGAACCATGAGGCAAAATAATTGACAAACTAGCTGGTTTTCATTTAAAAAAAACCAAAACAAACAAAACCAAAGAAAATGGGGTTTCTGCATCTTTTACATGGTGGTTTTCATATTCTGGTTGCTACCCACAGCTGGCATGTGTGCATCTTGCCTTGGGGAAGCCCAATCTGATTCCAGCTCACCTGAGACCAAAATATACGACTGGAGGTCTGTTCAAGGATAAAGGGGATGGGTGAGGAACACCCTTTCCTGGAAGGGGACACACCAGACTGTTTTGGATCTGTTTGCTATATTGCACAGTTCCCTCTACAGGTCGCAGGAAGAAATACTGGGCACCCTGGGGATAACTGATGTGGTGGGGAAGAAATGTAAATGAAGGCAAGAAAAACTTAGCGACTGTCTGAGGAAAGAGCTTTGATTCTGGCTGGGAGGAGGTTTGCTCAGCTGGTTTTCAGGTTGACTTGGAGAAATCCCTACCAAACCTTTAATTTTTATTTTAGGATTATAATACCCTTAGATATTATTGATCAGACTGGATGCTGCCTAAGGCATGGTGATCTTACACCTTAAGTACTACCATACTGTAGAATGTCATTATTATGATTAGTAGTAATAATAATAATAGGAATCTCCTCTGAGGCTTTTGGTCATCACTATGGGACAATTAATGGGTGGCAATCAGTTAAATCTCTTTGCACTTATTTCCCTCCTGCAGGCAGACTCGCACTTTTGTGAGGAATTTGAAGGATGAACCAGAAAAAGACCCGAGAAAACACAAGATCATCACTGAGGTGTGAATCTTTCTGCCTGGTGCTTGTATCACCACCTCCCTGGCCACCTAAAGCTTCATCAGAGGCTGTAAACTTGACTGATGACAGCAGCTGGCAAAATTCAGCCCACCCAAGAAAAAGAGGCACCTTTGCAAGCAACGAGGTCAACACAAGGCAGTCATCTGGTTCTCCACAGGCATCTAAGTCTCCTTGGCCTCATTCAAAATCCTAGCCATGGTGGGCAGCAAACACACAAGGCTGCTTGTAGCACCAGCTTCCGTCAAACCTTATCACAGATGAACAGAGAAGGTTGTGTTTCATCTGACACCAAGGAATATATTGTATTTTTAGATTGGGTGAGTTGCTTAATGGACTTAACCAACACAGAGCATGCAGTCATAGGTTTGAGTGCATTTTACTCCCAGCCATGCTGTAAGACAAGGGCCACCTCTCCTTCAGCCTGGTAATCAGCATCTTTCAGTGGAGCTCACCTCGCAGAGCACAATACTTCTCAGGGTGACAAGTCATCTCTTACAGCTTCAGAGGTCTTTAGCATAAACAGAAATGCATTCTTTCCCCTCCCTCAATGGAAAATTAGATTTAATCGTATTTTGGCTGAAAGCAGATGGAAACAAAGAAAAATTATCCCCAGAATCATCTCAACATCAGCAAACAAGAATTGGTTGCACCGCAGCGTGAAGGATATGGTTTCCCAAGTGTTTTGGCAAATGAACAGACACTTAGTCAAAGAAGTAATCATCCCTCAAAAAAAGAGGGTCAGTAGAAATTTCTGGAGTACTCTTTTCCACCTCTCTGTCCCCCAGCTTTATGATCTGGGCCACTTCCCAGTGTATGTAGGGGTCAGCTCATGGGGAGGCTAAGGGAGGGGAGGTCTGTGCCCTTTCCCACCACCCATCATGGTGTGGTTGCTGTTAGTTGTACAGCAAAGCACCGGCTGCTTGGCTTTTCCTCCCCCTCTCCCTCAGATCTGGATACTGATTTTTTATAGGTGAATTCCCCATCGCTTGGATGACAGGTACGGGCTGCTTAGGGAAAGGTATAGCACATAAAAACTATCTCATCCATTGAGTTATCCAATAAACACCAGTTTAGAGATATCCTATGCCAAGTCCGTGTCCAGAACAGTATGTTCAAGAGCCACTGCTGCACTCTTATCACCCATAAATTTATCTATACTAAGGTCCAGCTGTACTCTGTAACCCCCACGACAGCTGGCACTGAGTTGCACAGGTCAGTTATTTTTCTTGTGTGCAAAATCCAGCCTGGTCCTTATCTGCACTTTGCTAAACCGCCTCCTAATCGTAAAACACTGGCAGCAACCAGCTGAGCGCTGGCGGCAGTGTTTGGAGCCAGCTTTCCTACTACAAAGGGCTCTTCTTTCTGCAAGAATGACCACAGTCTGTTTAGAGAAGCGCTATGAATTTATACCACAAATAATTACAGTGATACTCTAACTTTGAGAAGAAATCCATGAAGTGTATTTTGCGATGACATTTCTTTGATTATTCTTAATTGTGTTTGACTCACCAATGCCAGACACCAAATTAATGAGCTCTTATGGTACCATGGAGCCGGGATTATAAACTTAGACAGCAACCAAAACAGTCATGATAATGAGCCACACGACGGTGTCGCTTTTCCCCCTTGGGTCTCCCTTTTCTTCCCACCTCCCTCCTGACTTGCAGCAAGAGCAAATCTGTCTACTTGCCTTGCTGTGATGGATTTCAATTCCCTGGACCATCCTCAGTATTTGTTTTTGAGACACCAGTGTTTCGGAGGAATTATTAAAGAAGAAAAACAGACTGGTGCCCACTTGCTGTCTCTTGCCTTGCACTTTGATGGCAGGTCTTTTTTAGCAGGGGTCGTCCTCTGTGTGTGTTTGTATTACTCCTGGCATGCTGCAGCCCTTGCCTGGGATGGCCATAAGCAATTAAACACAATCAATAATGCCTATCCTGAACTTTAAAGCATACTTTATTCTTGCAGAGCAGGACAGCACTGTACACACTGATAATCCCTCACAGCTGTTGCACAGCCTTTTTTTTTTTTTACTCTTAAAATCTGAAGCTGGACAACACCCCGCATTTGCTGAGAGCAGAGCTGAGCCATGGGAAGGTGACGGGGGCCACAGGCAGTGAGGAGCAGCCCTGCATCTCCCACTGCTGCTGAAAGCACCAGCTGGTGGTGATGTAGAAAGCCCCATTTTTTTGCAAATCTCATTTTTTTCCCCTAGAGATCAGTGACAAAGAGGATTCAGTGACACCTCTCAGAGGAGACCTGTGCTCAAAGCCTCTTGGGGAAAGGACCCAAGAAAGCTTGTGTGTTCACCATAATCTCTGGGCTGGTATCTTAATTTTTGCTGTGTGCCAGGGAACCTATTTTTTTCTCAGGACTCTACAGCACCTAGCACTGGTCTGGTTTACAGCCAGTGGTCTGGTATAAAATAGCAATTCCTGGAGCCTTCTTTCCAATTGCTTTCCCTGGAAGTTAGCCTGGATGCCAGGACCTTTCTTATCTTGGATCAGCACTGCCTTTCAGATGAGCTTGTCATCCTGGTCCTTGAAGTTTCTAAACTCTGCCTTGTTTGAAGGAAAACTGGAGTGGTATCCTATGCCAAGGGAAACACCGCGGGTTTGGTTTTCTTTATTGTCTGAACTCTGTAAACAGGTTCCAGATACAAATAATTGTTTGTAAGTCACGTTTCTTTATCTCAGAGGAACCATTTCTGTTCTGCAACCTTTTGCTGATGCAGCAAAATAAGAAAAACAGCCTGAAGGGGAGAAGCAAACATCCTAGGCTCCTCTTCCTAACCCAGAGAAAGGTCTGAATGAGAACAGCTGCTCAGCAGAAGTCTCTCTCAACAAGAGTGGTTTAAATTAGTAGGATTCTGGCTAATTAAAAGACTATAAAGACATAATTAAAAGAACTGAGACCAAGCTATATTAAATTAGTCCACCAGCCGCTTTTCGAGCCATCGCAGAAGGATGCAGATGGTTCTTTGCACCTCATGAGTCCAAAGCACCTCTGTGCCCTGAATGCACTGGCTGGAGTGAGAGCTGGTAATGGGGTGGACCTGCTGGGAAGGGCTTGGGAAGGGGCTGCCATGGTGAGGACAGCTGCAAGGCAATCACTCCTGGTCAAGGTGGGGAGAATGGAGATTTGCCCCCAGGCAAAGCCAGTGTCCCAGGAAAGTGACAAATGGAGAGGTGGTTCAGCCCCAGGGGTAATTTCTTCCCTCACATCACTGCTCTCCATTCCACAAGGATGGGAGTTGTGGTGGTGGTGAATCCACAATTAAATCACCCTGCTGCTCATAAATGAGCTGTGAGGCACTGCTGGCCCAGGGGCCCTTCCATCCACAACTCCATGATACCTTGGGGATGGCTACAAAGACAACAGCATCCCAATGAGAGTGGTGAGAGTGCTGGGGAGTACAGCCAAAGGGGGCTGTGTGGGGAGAGAAAGAAGGGTGAGGAAGGAGAAAGAAAAAAGAAGGAAAATGAGAGGGAAAAGGGAGAGAGGGTGACTCACACAGAAAGAAGAAAAGGGGAGGGGGGGGAGGGAGGCAAGGAAGGAGGGAGGGAAACAAAGGAAGATGAAAAGAAAAAGAAAAGATAAAAAAAGAGTAAAATAAAAAGAAAGAGAGAAAGAAAGGAAAAGAGAAAGAAAGAAGAAATTAGAAGAGAGAGAAAGAGAAGCATTAAAAAGAAATATAAATAGAGAGGATGAAAGAAGGGAGGAAGAGAGAAACTAAAAAGAAAGAAAAAGAAAGAGGAAGAAAAGTAAATAGAGAGAAAGGGGGAGGAAAAGAAATAGCAAAGGGGAGCAGATGCTTCCAGCTGTGAAGATACAGCAATGCCACTCCTCCACAGCTGTGCTTTCCATGTCCACCCCGCCGGGCTGCAGCCCTGCATGGCACATGGAAGGCTCCAGGTGCATGAGCACCATCTGCCCCATGAACAGACCCTCTGGGCGAAGGGACTTTTGCTGGAGTCACCAAGATCCCCTTGCAAGCAGAGAAAGAGGCTCAGGTGATGTTGGGAAGCTGAGGACTCATTCCAGTCCATCCACAAAAGGCTTGGTCTTGCCGTGAGAATTGCTGCACCCCGGTGAGGACAATCTGCAAAATACAGGACTACTAAAACTTCCTTTAAGTGGTAAAAATACTCCTGTGTGATGGCAGATGTGGGACTTACAGCTTTTGCTCACAGCTGCTGAAGAGGCTCTCGATAGCTGCAGCTGCTCACACACCCGGGTTTGCCAGCCAACGGCAAGCTCAAAACATCCAAATGCTTCTTTTCATTGTGCTGTGGAAGCCACAAGTTGGGAGATTTAACATGAATCGAGAATTTAAAAAATGCTGTTTGGAGACAAAAGAAGTGCTTTTGAGTTTGAGCACTCTTTGGAATAAATCCCATTAAGAAATCCAGAAGAAAAAAAATACATTGTGAAGTGGAAAGCTGTTCTGAGATGAAAAATTAAAAGTGTTTCTTTGAAAAACAAGTGTTAAAATCAGGCTGTTTTGAGTTTGGGGCATGCTTCTTCCAGTGGGGGAAAAAGAAAAAAGTAAATTCCATTGCAGTTTGGTTACTTTGCTTTAGTCAATAATTACCAAAAAAAAAAAAAAAAAAAAAAAAAAAAAAGAAGAAAAGCGGGAAAAAAAAAAAAGGTTTGGGAGGAGTAAACACAAAATCCAGAATAACTAAAAAAAGGACTTTCTTGTCTCCCATGTCCCTGTCTCCCTGCTGAAGGAGAGACTGTGCAAACCCATTGTGATAGGGAATTTACAGAACATTGTGCTGAGGCCACCAAAATTGGGATGCCACTGGCATGAGCTTGTCCCACACCAGGATGGATGTGTGGGCTCCTCTCCCTCAAGCTGCTGCACAGTGCATTTATGAAGAGAAATGGTTGTTTTTAAGGAGAAAAGCTTCTTCCTCCCACAGTACACTATAAAAGTGAATGATCAGTAATTCAGACGCTGTTGTGGCTATAAACCACTGCGCCATAAGTCATGCCAGTACCAGCCCTGACTAGGAGGGCAGGTGATGAGCAGCTTGTGCTATCCAGTTAATAGAAGAGAAAATGCTTGCAAAGCCCAAAAGGCAAGTTTGTACAAAATAAAGGGTTTCTCCACTGCTGGCTTCAGGGAACGCAGCTTGTGGACATCCTCTGTGTCTAGCTGTCTCTGAACCAAGTCTGAGCCCATCAGTACTAAGAATAAGCACCTGGATAAAGGTGACAATATTGAGCTCATTTCTTACTAGCACTAGAGAATCCAGCACCACCCACCAGGAGAAGCTGAATTGTGGTTTATATCTCTCACTGGATACCAACAAATTCACCCTATATGACAGACCTTGTCAAAAAAGTAGTTTTCAGTGTCACTCCTGCTCAGGGTGCTATGAACTTCAAAAAACCTGGAGAGCAATGAGAACTGGGTTTCTGGGACCACTGGGAATTGATATGATTGAATTGCCTAGGTACACTCATGGGTTGTCATGATGTCTGATACTCTTGATACATAGCAGCTGCCAACATTTGCTGACTTCAATGGTTAATAGCTTGTTTTCTAATTAAATAGTAGTTTCATTGGTACAATTACACAGCAATATTCAAAAGCCTTCAACGCAGAGGTTAAAAAAGCAACCATGTGTGAAAGCCATAGTGAGCCTATGGCATCCTCCTCGGCTGAGCTTGAAGGTCAGCTTCATGGCACATCATGAGCTTCACGGCTGGTTATATCATGCCTCAGTGGGTATGGCTGCACCCCTACCCCAGATCTGGACAGTGGGAATATGTAGCTTTTGAAACTGCCAGCTGCTAGTTTTGTCCATTGCCCCTGATTCTTCTGTTATACGAGACAATGAGCAGTCAGTCATCCCTCAGGATTTCTTGAGACTTCTCTTCTATGTCACTATGGTAATATCTTTTCCAAACTGAAGAAGCTCTCCTTCCAGACCTTCAGCCAGCCTTGTTACTTTCCATGCATCTTTCTCGAACATCCAATTTCTTTTGGTGTCAGGATAAAAATGGCACACAGTACTGACAACTTCCTAAGGTTCCTTCCAACCTGAATCATCCAATGAGCCTATGCAGATGCACCAGAGATATTTGTAGCCCTATAATGAAATTTTCTGCTTTGTTCTCTGCTTCTTCACAATCCCTAGTGTGTGATTTGATTCACAGTGACAGAGAATGTGGCTTGATGCAAACGTCCTGAAAGGTACCTCATTGTATGGCCTGACAAGGCTTAGGGCATGGATACATGCCCTTTTCTAGTGCCAGTTGGACCAGCTGAGATGACTTGACCCCTGTCACTGACTGCCTTCTCCTCTTTGGCAGCTGTGCAGCTCACGCGATGCAGCCATAGCTCAGGTCAGTCTGAAGGAGACAGTTTTTAAATGGCAGGTCTTTGCTAACTCAGCTTTTTAATCAGGTACAAAAAGAGGGTGGAAATGACCAGTGGCAGTAGTGGAAGATCTCCATGTTGCACCACCACTTTATCTGGATGGGCAAAGCCTCAAGGAAAGCCCTTGGAGGCTAGAGACAAAGTCTGGTTTCAATAAGGAGCTTCTGAATAATGCGGACAAGCAGCAGCGATGGGGCAGTGACCCCAGGATCAGGAGCACCACCCTGCCTCCCAAGTGTTGCCTTCATGATCAGGGTCAATCCCACCCCCAGAGTATGCGATCAACAGGCAGATGGCCTCAGCTACAAATGGGCCTGGAGCACAAGCTAAACTTCCCTTAAACTAATAATCAACCACTGACTTGAAAAGAAATCCCACCTGTCCTCCCCTCCCTGACTTTGAGAGCAGAGGCACTGATGCACTCTCAAAGAGGCTGCACTTGTATTTTTGACCCAGCTGGAAGAAGGATGAGCCGTAAATCTCACTCGACAGCCTAATCTCATTATATTTCCCAGCTCGGTTTCCAGGCCAAAGGGGTTTGGCTGAGCTTCAGAGAAGCATCTGAGCTCTCAGATGCAGCTCCAAACCAACCTCCTAAATCTTTAGATGGTCACCCATCGACAGGAGCGATCTCCGCTTGTTGTCGCTAGTTGTGTACTATCAGTGGTGTACTAAGATGCACAGGCACAACACATGTAGTCACACAGAGGCTCATCAATACCAACTCTCCATAAAGGTATTACAAGCCACCACCTGAAGAAGAGGTTTTGAGGGAATTGGTCATAAAAAGGCCATGAAGCAGATTATGTCTCTGTGAATCTGCTGGGGCGAGTGGCTAATAGACCACCAGCAACTAACAGAGGCACCCACCAAATGCCAGCTGGAAAGGAAATAGCCTTGATGGATATCTGCTGAAGTTCCTGAGCAAATCACAGAAGGCCTGTGCAGAAAAAGCAAATGGTAGCAGGAAATCCTGGACTGCTCTTAATCTTGCAAACCTCTGTCAAAGTGAGATGCAGACCACCACTGCAGAGCCAGGGCAGGACTGGCTTTACATGTGTCTCTGTCCTGGTGGTCTGAAGAACAAAGAGGAAGCCAGGAGGGTTAGCAAACCTTGGGAACAGAAGGAGGCTGCTGCTGTAAAGATGAGCCAAGCCCTATCCTGGGAACTGGGGAAGAAAGCTGGGTGGGGAGTGATGGTTTCACTTCTTAGCGCTCTGTGCAGATGCAGCCATGTTGTTATGGTTCACAGGGGATTGCAGCAACCCCCTCTCAGCAAGGAACAGACTCCAAAGCTTCCTAGGAAAACTCAGGCCACAAGCTGCCATATTTTTTTTTTTGCCAGAGGTTTGCCTTTCATCTCTCTGGGATGCAGCAGCAAGAATAGGGCAAGAAGCTGCTGTTACCTCTCAGGAACTGACCCTTGATCTCTAAAAACATGCAGGTCAAGGAAGGATTCAGCCTGTTGCATTTCTCTGCCTTTAGGAGCTGTGCCTCAGCACACAGTTCTGTTCCCAGAGCCATCTGGCTTGCTTCTGTGTATCCAGACTTCATGGACCAGCACAGCCTGGGCATGGACCTGGCTTCAGTCATGCACCACTTGCCTGAACAGGAGACCCAATTGGCTTGTCCCAGACCAGCCATGCTGCCTCTGCATAGACCACACGATGGACCAGCTAGCACGGCACTGCTGTCAGCAGCTTTCTCCCTTCAGAAGCACCATCCCAGAGAAGGCATCATCCTTGACTCAAATCAGGTATCCAGACTCCCAAGCCCCCAGCTCTTGTGCCTATTCTTGCAGGGACTGCTGGTCCCAGACACCCAACAGATGATTTCAGGTTCGTGAATCTTCTCCATGTTTTCTTGAGGAAGGAGGATATCTCAGAGCTTAACAAACTGTTTTGTAAGTCATGCAGGAGACAAGCTGCCCTAAGGATACACTTGATTTTTCTCTGTATGCAGTCGCCTTTTCCCATCTTATCGTCGTCTGGATGACTCCTCTAAGAAGAGACATCTCCTAGGAAATCTCAGTGCTCAAACTTTTAAATCAAGTTTAAACACTGTTACCAAACACTTCCCGTAAATCATCCTCTGGGCTTTTGTGGCAGAGTTTCCTTTTTCCTCTTCATGTTCAAGTTATTATTGGTTTTGTTGGCCACTTGGGCTCCAATTCTGGGCTCTTCCTTTCTGGGTTGATTTGTGTAATAATTTGGTTTCCCAAGGCAGCTGCTTTGTAACAGGGGTCTTTGGGGACTGCAGGGGCCATAAACGTGATGAGATTCTTACACATATTTTGCATCAGCCTAACTCCCTTGGGTACACTTTGTACCACATAAACCCAGCCCTCAGACTGTAAGCTCTACAAAGCAGGGCTTATTAAAGTGGCCTGAAATGACTGGTGAGTTTGATCCACTGAAGACATTAAACATGCCATGTTTAGTCATTTCACTCACTGGAAATACGTCCTCAGTCTGTAACATAGATCCACTTAAATCAACCCTTGAACCAAAGTTCAGGAGAGAAGCATAGAGGAAAACAAAGGGAAGAAATTCCCACTTGTAACACGAGCAGCTGCTGCTGGCTTCTAAGATAAATTAGCACTCCATAATACAAGAGGCATGATGGGTCTCTGAAGTCAAAATGCTATCAGGGGACAGCAACCTACGAAGGAATTTTTTTTTCCTTTTGATAAAAACTCCATCAAGCAGCTTTATTAGTATAAAAATCCAAGGTCACCAGGCTGCAAGCTTTAGCCCTTTACCTATTTTGTCTGATTCCTCTCACCCAAGACTGGAGTTTTCACATGGCTGTGGTGAGCAGGGGACAGGTGAGCTATGTGAGCTGTTGTCAGGAGAGATTTGCATTTCATTTCACTGTCCACCAGCGCATGGATGTTTTCCTGAGTGGAGAGGCAATGGCAAAGGAGGCCCCGTGGTTTGTGGGATGAAACTGAGCAGGCATGGGACTTTCCATCCCATAAGAGACCCCACTGCACCCAGGGCAGTGCTGCACAGAGACTGGAGGAGACAGTGGCAGAAGGTATACTTCTCCCCTCCTCTATGTTTAGTGTCTCCTTCAGCTTGAGTGCATCAGTCCTGGGATGAGTTAAGGGCTTCTCCTAAAATCCCCTTGGGGCTTGGTCTCCAGCTGGGTCAGTGAGCAGCTCAGGAGCCAGGAGCAGGAGCAGTGCACCGGCTGCTCTACTGGGGTCAACAGGGACACGGCAGAGCTGCAGCTTTGAAAACACTGAGCTGTCAAGTCTCACACATCAGCCGTGGGATGCCGGGCATGGTGGGGTCCCACATGACCACCCCACTGGCCAGCTGTACCTTGCACAGCTGGGGGTGCGAGTTGGGGGTCCTCACTGATGCAGTGGGAGTGTGCCACCAGCCAGGCTCCCATCACAGAGCCCCTGGAGACACTGTGCCTCGCCTGTTGCAGGAGGCATATGGGAAAATACCAGGGTGGGTAACACAGGGGAGTGGGGAACTGGGGATGGGACTTGCTTGACACAGTTGGAATGTCTGTCTACTCTTCAGCTAGTCACCTCCAGTGATGAATCCATCGATCCTTCAAAAAAACCCAAAAAACCCAAAGCAAAACAAACCACTAAATTCTTATTTGTCTGTGCTTCCTCCTTGGCAGCAAACACCAGCTCCCAGCCCTGAAAGCTGCCAGCCCTGCTCCCTGCCCTGAAAACAGCCAGTGAGGGAAGAAATGCTGTTGACACTGGCTGTGTTGTGATTGGCTTTAGGGATGACCCCTCTAATTAGATTAACAGGGACTGGTGCATTCCCTGTCTGATTTCTTCCTTGGGCTGGGGGCAGAGTTGGGCAGGGTCTTCTCCAGGGCATAGCACCCACTCCCACTTCACTGGAGCTTCTTCTGAGCTTCTCCCTGCAGTCCCACACTTCCTGTTGGCCTTGCTCCCTATGCCTGGCAGGGTCCTCTCTTTTGCACCATCAGTGATGCACAGGACAAAATGAGGAATAGTTTGTGATCTGGGTTTGTCGACCCCCCCCCCCCCCCCCCCCCATTTGCTATTTCTAGGCTAAAGTGAGCTAGGGAGGTTACACAGGAAGAAAGCAGAGATGCTGGAGAAGGGAGGGAGAAAAGCAAGCCCTTACTGCTCTCTCTCTGCCTGAGGAAATAATTTAATGTAAAGTGTCACCTCAAAGAGTTAAATCAAGCAAAGTACATTGTAAAAAGGCATTTTAGCCATTTCCATAGATAATGGTTAGGTCATGTCAAGATGCTGGCTTTCACGATGCTATCAAGCCATCCATAATTTAATGTTTAAAATGCAACCTTAGCAATACAATTAATACTGTTTTATTAGCCCACAGAGGCTTCATGTAACTACTTAGAGCCATATAACACCAGCCCATCTCACAGCCCCATATAAATTCCTCCAGTAAGATAAACTTTTAGGTCTGCTGTTGCAGGCACTGGAAATCTGCAGAGCCAGCAGAAAGTAAATGGCTTTCCTGTTTGATAGAGTATCACTCTGGAGAAACACACCTCTGGCTTCTCTGCAGAGAAAAGTGCTGGTGCCAAGACCTTGGAGAGGAGGCAAGTACAGGACATACCTTGTGAGCACTAATAAATCATCTCTTCCTGCTTCCCACTCTCCCTCTCCCCGGGTACCTCTGGCGCTCTCACACCCACACTGGTCTGCACACCCCCACACATACACTCACACATTTTCTGTCTCAGTGCAAGGAGCTGGAACGGGAATATTTGTGCATGTTGCACTGCTCTCAAACAAAACCCCTCCTGTCTGCCTATTGATGGGTTCCTGCTACCGAAGTATCTCAAAACAGATGCTCTGCACTCCCAGCTTTTCCATCCCAGAACCCAGTAGCTTGCTTGTCATGTTAAGCAGCTTAAGTGTAGATACCTGCAGCTTGGTCGTCTCCACCTGAGCCAGCCCATTCCTGTTGCCTTGATAGGCAATGCAGAGTGAGAAGCATTTACAGTGTGCTATACATTTGCCCCACTGGAGATAGCTCCATTAAGAAAAGCTGAACCCTGGACACCGCTGTCCAAATCTCCCCTGAGGAGCAAGAAGAGCAGCTTGAGATGCAGACATCTACCCAAAGGCAGCTGAATCCCACTCTCAAAATTCATTGCTGTTATTTGAGACAAATGCATACAGGGATATCACACCTCTGTGGTGTCCTTAGCAAGGCAGAGGCCTGGTAGAAATGGCACCAGTTCACAAAGAGCATGAAACACATTCTTTCTGACTCATCTCACACTTCCCACTGTGGTAACTGCATGTGCCTCTTCTCTGCCATGAGATCCTGCCCTCTGGTCCCATCTGGGACATGGCACGAGGATCCTGCAATGGAAGGGAACCAGCAATGCTGGCCTGGTGGAAAGCTCCTCCAGAGACCACGGCAGGAGGGAGGCTGTAGGAGCTGGTGGGGTCCTAGCCAGGACAGTCCTTTTATGGTTGGTCTTCAGCCAGTTGTGAATCTCTAAATGATACCCTGGATTTCCCTGTCATGGTATCTCAGGGTAACTTAGCCCAAGGCAGCACATTTATTTGCAAAGCCTTGAAGTGAACCTGATTCTTCTGCTAGACACATGTCTACAGGGCTGCTCACACTTGGACATGAGCACAGAAGCAATTAGACACATTAGCATGGAGTCAGGCCAGACTAATTGTGCCCTGCATCTCCTGGGCTCTGTGAGCTTCCCTTTGGCTTGTGCAAGCTGTGGCCATTTCACCTCCAAGGGCAAGAAGAGAGCTCAGGAGCATCTGAATAAACCGGATTTTCCCATAGCCTTGTAGTGGCACTGCCACCATTCCAACCTGATGGGGGGTGCTGTGCATCAGATGCCCTGCACCCCAAAGACCACCCCTTCCCTGGGATCATACCATAGGAGGTAGGATACCATATGGAGAAGGAAAAAAGTAAAAGTGTTCACAGATTTTTACTGGAGATGGGCAAGAGAGAGAGGGTCACCACTCAAGAAGGCTGTGGTAGAGGTGAGATTTCATGGCCCCCAGATCTGCGTCAATGTCCCCGCTGAAACTGCCCTACTCTTGTGCTCATTCACCACAGGGTGTATCTCTGGGGCTGTTTGCCCACTCCACCATCAAAATAAAAAGCCACTCCTGGCACTACCATCTTTTTATGTTTCATATTCTCTGTATTTTTCTCCCTTAAAGCCCCATCTTCTGGAACCAGGTTCGTCTCAGCTTTTGTGTTCTAAAAAGTTTTCAAAATTATCTGGCTGTGGAGAGAAGCTTGGATCTGGGAACCTTCAAGAGGTCCAAATTCCTAGAGCAAATAAGCATTCATCTTTCCCCCACTGTACCTGCTTTAAGGATTTGTTAAATATCAAGTTTTTATGGTGACCTCAGGAATTGGGGGGGGGGGGGGATGCTGTTCTGAGTGCAGTCTCATCACCTGGGTCTTCCACACACCTCAACATGCAAAAACACTAAAGGAGAAAAAAACACTCAAATTACTTTTACAATTGCAGTGATGAAGATACCTATTAAAAAGTAAATGGGTACCCTGCTCCCAAATTTCCTAAGGTTAGGGCCAGCCTTTCTTATTATTTTAGCCTACACTTCCTGTGCATTTTAATTATTTTCTCCACACTAATGCAAACACAAACAGTGAAGATAGACCAAGCATCCCAAATCAGTTTAATGAATGTCCTCATCTGAGAGGATTGTCTTTCGTAATGACTGAGAGGGATGAGAAATATAATTCTCTAGCCTAGCTCCCCAAGAAGCAGCGGGGCCCCAAAGATATGAAAAAATGGAGCAATTCATCAGAAGCAGCAGGAGAGAAAAGATAATTAAAGCCGGAGATGCAAAGAATGAAAAGCTGAGCATGGAGGGCACTTTAGGGAGAAAAAGGAGGGGAGCTGGAAGAGCCACAAGCCTAAATCTGTTGTGTGAGCCATAAGACTCACTAAACACCTGCATGAGAAGGAGAGAGCTTCTGCCTCCTGCATACATGGAAAAAAAAATGTCTTTGGGGGAAACACACCTTTCTCATTAACAGGTTTTGTTCCTGGAAGAAATCTTCGTCCTTGTCTTCCCTTGCTACATCTTCCCTTCTTTTTTTTTTTTTTCTTTCCTACAAGCAGGCACTGTCCCTGGCTGCCCTTGTTTGCAGAGATGCTCATGTATATGCTTTCCCTCCATCTCCCCCTCCTTCCCACTGCCTCAGCTTCCCCTCAGTGCCATCAACACTTTCCTCGCCAGAGCAGGAAGGTGAACTGGGTCAGTCTGGCCCCCCACTGGGGCCAGCTCTGATCCTGGCTTGATGGTGGGCATCCTCTGCACCATCTGAGGCCAGGGTGAGCCACCTTGCCCTGCTGGCTGCAGGATCTGCCCATCATGTAGGGCAATGTAAGAAACCATCCCTGTGCTTGCTATGGGATTGATCCCTGTTCGATGTTAAAATCAGGGCATGGAAAGGACAGAGTAAAATGTAAACCAGTTCATTCTAACCTAGAGATCATGGTGCTGCCCCTGCAAGGAGCAGCAAAGCCCCATTGCCCTTTGAACCACTGTACAAACAATCAAGCAGGTCCTGCCCTGGAGCACTCAGAGTCTGAAAAACCAAAGGAGAGTTAGACATAACCCTTTTCCCCTTGTTTCTCTCAACAGAGACTTTAGGTAGTTTTGCTGCACAGAAATCTAAAGGCTCCTGTAGAGGGGATCAGCATCCAGCCCTCTGACCTTGGGTAGCATAGTATGAATGTGGTTTATTGGGCTGATTCCATTCACCCTGGGCAGAAGTTTGTTGGAGTTTTTTTTTTTTCTTCCTCGTCTGCTTTAAGCCTGTAGAGCCTTTAAACACCAGAGTAATAAATAACAGAGAGCAGTAGACAGTGCAAGCAGGCTTCTGGTTTTACCTACTGCTAATGCAGACGTGAGGTCAGACCTTCACAAGATATAAATGGGCTAAAGCTGCCTGTTGTAAGTAGGTCTTACTCCTCACAGGCAGCAGGAGAACATCCTCTATTCAGCCAGGTGAAAACACACAAGGATGAACCTGCTGTCCACAACAAACCTACCACCCATCATTCCTTCTTCATCACATATAAAGGGTGGTGATGTTTCCCAGAGTCGTGTGCACCAATATCCAAACATTTCCCCAGATCAAGAGTAAGGGCCAAATTTCAAGGAGCAGGCCACCACCACCTGGGCATTCCTGTGCTCTTGATGCTCTTGTCATTCGTTTGGCTTTCAGCAATGCCAAACCAATGGGATACCAGCAAGAAAGCTGAGCTGGGTGCCTGTGCTCTTCCTTGTCCTTCTTTAGCCTGTGGAGGTGTCAGGTGAAATCTCCTCTTAGAAAAAGGCATCCTGAAATGCAGCTACACATAGTGAAAGGGAAACATGCATTTGGTGTAAAGTAGAAGCCCATAGAAGTGCTTAGAAACAGGACTTCTGCAGAATAAATTCTCTTTTTTCCATGTCAGCAGAATGTATCATATTCAGATGTTGGCTACACAGACCCTGGGCTAGTAGAGCTCATTGGATTATTATCAACCAAGGGAAAAGCAAGCAGAAATGTTCGGCAGTGGCCAGCTGACCGTTTAGCATGCAGAACTGACTAATCCATCAACATGAATTATAAATCAGTGCACAGACTATCTCTTGTCTTAAAGGAACTATAGTTATTGTAGTAGGATATAGTTAAGGGAAGCCAGGTTTTACTTTTCCCACTGCTCTGGGACTACTTACATTTATATTGCAAATTGCCTGTGTCCCAACACATAGCGAGAGAAGGATTTCAGGCAGAGAGTTTGATTCTCTTGTATTTAAACTCAGATAAATGGACTTGCATTGGAAATACCCATGCAAGAGAAAAATTTTCCCCAGTGCTGGCTTTAAATGGCTTTAAATACATTCCCTGTGCTGTTTTCTTTTCTTCTGCCTCACTTTACTGTGAATCCACAGCTGTGGATGGTCAATTTTTTTCCTGTAAATCACAACAAAGTGGTCCCCTGTTCTTTCTAGGGAGGACTTCATTTCTTAGTGTCCAATCTCTTTTAACACACGTTTTAACATTAATGGAAACACACTAAGTGGCATTAGGAAGTGGAGCAGGGGAACTGCTCTACCAGATCGTATTGCTAATTGCTTTGCTGCTTGTTCTGTGCTTCCTATTCCTGTGACATTCCTTTGAAGTCAGAGTGGGATGCTCTGACATATCTGGTACATCAGGGAGCACTGAAAGGTTACTGCTTGCTAACTAAATAAGAACAGAGGAATGGTTAATTCTCTTTGTCTGGTATCCATTACACAGAAGAGGTCAGTGCCACTTATTGGAGAGGATGGTAAACTGGACACATGATGGGAATTGGTCACTACAGGATGTTGCACATTCTCTCAAAACCTCTAGAGTAGAAGTGAACATGGAAAAAAAGAAGTCTGGATTTGCTGTCACTCTGGGGACATGGTTGAGAATGCTTGATGGGACACATACATATGGACTTGTGGGTGCAGATTAGCCATGCTTAGCATAGGATCCTGACGAGGACTTGCTGGATAGTGTGTTTGATGCAACTAGATTTTTCACTTTGCACTAGCCATCTGTCTCCACGGCTGTACTGAAGCATTCTACAGCTAGTGTGCTACAGAGCTACAGTGCAATCTTGTCACAGTCACACTGCTGAAAAACCTCTCATAACATCTCCTTTGATAGATTTTCACTTCCCTCTCCACTTCATGCATGAGAACATCATGCAAACAAAACAAAAAAATGCTTTACACAAGGGAACAGTAGCTGAAACACAGTATCAGGCTAATTTCTCTTGTTTCTTAGACAGGCTTTACAATCTGTATGATACATCCCAGTGTCATGCAAAGGTGGCTATCAGGATGATTTGAAATTTGTTCGGTTATACCCACACTCTATTCCAAGGCAGGCAGTCTGTCCACTTCTAAAACTCACTTCCCTAAGCAGATTGTCATATAGTCTTCCTTATTTAAAATGCCATCCCTAAGCAGGACAACTGTTGGAGGAACTCCAAAGGGTTCGGGCACTTGGCTCAAGTCGAGTGGGTGTTGTGTGGTCTGAATGTGCTGTTAGACTGGACTTTTACATGTCCTGGTTTTAGTTGGCTTGGAAATGCCCCAGAAGTGACAGAGACACTCAGCTCTGCTAACTCAAATCCACAGCTACCCACCATAATATAGACATAGCCACAGGGAAGCACACGATGGAAGTCAGATGAAGTAAATGCAACACCAAAAGGACTTAACTGCTGATTAGAAAGAGGCGTGGTACATTCTTCACCACCTAGTCATTAAATTAAGATCAGTCGTCCTGCCAGGAGCAGAATCCTATTCAGCCACAAGCTATTGGTAGCGATGCAGGATTTGGCACTGATGTAGCCTCTGGCCCCTCTGTGTAAGAGATCAAACATGACTGCTGCAACTGTCCGTTTGGATCCGCTTTCCTGCTGTGCAGCTGGCACTGAATTGTTTGGGAATGAGCTTCAGTCAGATTTTTGTGACAGTTGTTCCCTATTTTTTTTCTCTAGAAAAGGTTCTCACTTTATGTTTATCCTCCTGGCTCACACTGGGAGCAGCTGGGGTGACGGGAAAGGTTTGTGGAGTTCCTCTCAAAGCACAAAAGGATCCTCAAAGTCTGCATGGTTGAGAAAAAAATCTCTGAGTTCGAGAACTCTTCCCACATAGCAACAAGTTCTTAATAGTAATTAGTAATTTCCGTCCCCCATTAAAATAAATAAATAAAATTAAGAGAAAAGAAAGAAAGAATAACAAAAGAAGCACCATGAGACCTTTCCTCTGCAGCTTGATGGGAATGTCTCACCACTTATTCCCCTGGCTGGTGGAGCAGCAGAGCTCCTGTATAGGACACAGGGCCTAAAACCAAGCCCTGTGCTTTGGGGATGCACAAGATGCAGAGAGAAGAAGATGAACACAAAGCCATCAGGCAACAGAGAATGAAACTGTCTGCATGATGTAACTGGAGCAGGGCCAGCCCAGCCAGCCACAGACAGGAGGTGTTTGTATGTGGTGGAGACTGCAGCAAGGTGAAGGATGCACCAAGGTTGGATCTGCTGGATCATTTCCCCAAAGAGCAGTCAAAGCACATCAGTGCCATCTTCGGGGTTCTTTGTCACCATGCAGGAACATTGCTGACATGAAGCCCATGACAAGGGTCACACTGCAGATTTGCAGGATGGCTGCATAAGTCTCAGGAAGTATGAAATGATACTTGCTTGAGGACACCAATTGTAGATGTCCCGGGTATTTCAGAACAAAGCCACATCCAGGATCCTCTCCTGGCTGCAGCAGGGAGAAGGAACAGGGTAAGTCATCGAGTTCAAATGTCTTTGGGTGGTTAAAATGAGCCGAGCTCCACTGAAATTAATTTTGTATTAGGTCTATCCCCTGAAAAGCCAGTGTCTGTGACAGGACTGAACCCTTCTCCAAATGAGACTTCAGTCATTCAGCTCAATGAAAAGATTGGACTCACCTCTAGTGACAGATGAGGCAAAGATTGGGGATCACAATACTACAGTGTTATAGAAAGGACTCTAAAATTGTGAATACCATTTATTAGAGGTTGAGGTCCTTTCTCTGGGATTTGAAGAAGCACCTTGTGAGCTTTGAGAGTCATGCCCTCACCGTGGCATTCTGTAGCTTGGTTTGAAAATGCTACAGTAAATTTACTAATCCCAAATAAACCTGATATGTCTTTTCCTTAATCATCTAGAAGGATCCACTGATAAAGTCCCCAGTGAACCACATAAAACCTGCACTTTTTAATACTCCTATCAATGTGCACATCAATCTGTTCTCTTCCAGCCAGTGGAGCTGGTATTGCCTTGCATACCACCACGTTGTTCAGACTGGCTTCCACACCACAGAAATACTGTTTCTCATTTCCCACTAGACACTTTGGAGTCCAAAATCCCTCCTGCAGCCTGACGCTGCTGGGTGCTTCAAGGGGGGCTGAGGCACCTCAGCATCCCGGAGGAGATGCCATGTCTCACATGCCTCAGCAAGGTCCTAGTACTCCCAGCACAGGGGAGATGTGCTGACCTGATTCACCACCCTGATTTGCATGTTCAGTGTTAAGGGAAAATGCTGTATCCTATTAAATTAACAAACTAGCACATTCCATCAGCCGGTTCTCATGCCCTCAAGGCATCCTCTGGAGGTTTCCGCGACATGCCAATGAAACATTCAAACTACAAGACAGCCCAGTCACTTCCCATCCATTTTTTATGGTACCATGGAAACAAAGAGAGCCTGGCAATTCTTTCTTTAAGCTTTCAATAAATCACTCCACAACTGTAAGAGGTACGTGCCTCCAATGCTCCTGTGTTTCGCTTGGCTCCCCTGGGCTAAGAAACCTTCTGCCCCCTTTGCCATCTATCCTCTACCCTCTGTCACCTTCTGCACTCTGCTTCCCAAATACCCAAAAGGGTTTGGGAGCAGACTGGCTTCTTTCAGGCTTTGTGTTTGCAGACATTGCTTGGCTCTTCATTTCTGGAAGCTGTCCTGTGCATGTGCTGAGCTGATGCGAAGCCAGAGCCTTAGAAGGCAAGATGGTTTTGCAACAGCTTTGCCAGCCAGAGCGGAGTCTGAGGGCAACAAGACAGACTCAGTGACTCCACTGCCACAAAATTCACCTTTTGTCCTGCTGCTGGGAATGTTCCCTTACTGATTTCTGGGATTTGATGTGTCCATCAGAGCAGACTTTTCTGTTTTCCCATCTTACAGCCACTCTCCTCTCACAGTCAATATCTGCCTGTGTGTGTGTGTCTGTGCAACCTTTTCTTTTCTGCTTCAAATACCACCCTTCTGCAGAGGTCAGGGGTGCATGTGAGTCCCCTGGGCTTGTATTTGTTGTAGGTACTGACATGTGAGCAGTCACAGCATCTGTCCCGGAGGAGAATGAAGTCTTCAGCTTCCCACACACCACAGCAAGGACCAGATGAACAATTTCTGCTCAGTGCTAAGGAGTCAATGCTTGTGTGTTTGGTCCAACTAAAGTCTGATCACCCTCTATCTCAGGGTTCCATTACCTGGGTTTTCTCTGGAGTACTTGCAAGGAAAGTTTCCAATGGAAAACTCAGAAAAAGGACACAGAGAAGAAATAGAAAAGCCAGACCTATGTTTTTCTGTCCCTCTTGGCCTCATGAAAGAGGCTAAAATCTACAGCTCCCTGCACCCAGTAGGCTAGGAAACCCCCTCAAGTCATATTCAAGGTCATTGACTGACTATTAAGCCAGTTACTTGGCTGGGTCCAAATTGTAACTGCAGCATCTAAAAGTCAGAGTTGTCCCAGGGGTGTCCAAGGGAGAAAGCTGGAGGTGGAAGAGAACTGTGACTTCACCAAGGCAATTCAGCTGAAGGTTGCCCATGACTTTAGCACTGGGGTCTCCTGCATATGTTTGGAGGAGGGGAATGCGTGTGCACAGCTGCTGGGTGTTTTTTTTTCCTGGTCTATGCTTAATTCCCCAATTTTTACTGGTGTTTAAAGCCAGGACCTCAGCTTGGACAGTGGTCAAGTGATGAATGGCACCTTCAGTTTGAAGACAAAACTGTTGGAAGGCATTGCTAAGGGATGTCTGCGTGTGTGTATGCTCAGCTAGACTGTCTGGCTACTGCTCAATGCTGCTCAGCTCTCACCTGCTAGGAATTGCTGAGTATTGGTATAATCCAAAGCAGCAGAAGTCAAAGGCAGAAATAAAAACCCAGCTCAGACCTGCCTTTCCTTTCAGAGGCCTTTGGATCAGGGCCTTCATTGTTTCACTTCAGCATTCACTGAGGGTGAAACCACATCCCACAAACCCAAATAGGCATGGGGAAGGCAATGGGTGTTGTGTGAGGCTGTCCTGGCTCTGCTTGCCTTAGAGGCAGCCACATTCCCTGACAACAGGAGTCAAAATGAACATTAAGAAGTTGCTGAAGCAGTAAACAGGTCACATTTCCCTTTGCAGCAGCTCTTGCTGTAATGCTCCCACCAAGCAAAATGTCTCCAAGCAGCAGGTCTCATGTCCCTGTGCTCCAATCCCACCATCTCCAACATATGCATCCCAGGAGACCAAGACTTGGGATGTCAGTGGCTCTGCATTAACTTATCCTTCGCGCCTTGTTTTGTCTGGGCACATTCTGTCCTGATGACTTAAACTAACGTCCCATTAAATTGCTTTCATCAATAAATTGCCAGAATCTGCCTGGGTGCCCTTGGCAAGGTGGGATTTGTGCCTTTGCCAGATGGGCCTGGCACACGCAGCAGCAGTGAGCTGTTCATGGGCACTGGCTTTATTAAACATTTATGGCTTCAGCTTCTCTACAACAGCTAATAATAAAAGGGGTCATTTGAGTTTATTCTGACACAAATGAAGAGATTTAGATTCATTGGGAAGCTGCTCAGTGATGTTTCTTAAATGCTTAGGGCCTGTCTACCAGCAAGATGATGCACTGTTTATAACTTTAAAGCGCTGATAAGATGAGTGTTGTGGCAGGGTTGTGCTCACTTGCCATGACCAGCTGGTCCTGACTCCCCATCAGCATGGCTGGCCCTGACCAGGCTCCTTCTCCAAAGTGTGTGCACAGAGTTTGGGGACATCCCTCCCTATCACTGCCAGCTTTCTCTACTCCCACACATGGTCACTTCTTCTGGCATGTCCTTGGCTACTTTAGATTGCCTATCAAGGCTTAGGGCTGGGCCACCCAGACAAATGAAAGATGCTGTCTATTAATCCCTCTCCCTTCCCAAAGGGGAGCAGAAAGGGAATAAAGGGGAGAGATTTATGGATTGGAAAAGAAAACTAGAACAGCTTTAATGAAAATAATAATAATAAAATGAAATTAAATATAAAGAAATCTATAAAAAAACCAATATTGAAC
>JANHGN010013205.1:0-20753 GCA_024605025.1 Megaceryle maxima
AGGGGGGGGGGGGGGGAGTTAATCACACGCCTACAAAGATACTTTTCTGTGATACAGTCTGACATCAGTGGAAAAAGATGAGATTCAGAAACTCATTATGCAGTCTACCAAACAGCAAGCAGATGGTAACAACTTTTGAACATCACCAACCTACACTCACTTCAAATTGATAATCCAAGAATGAAAACCTCCATGTATCCTCAAGCAATTCTCTGGGCTCGCCATTGCTCTACAAGCAATAACAAAAAGCTATATACTTATATTACATATATCCCAGTAAAAGAGACAAAAAAAAGGAAGCATTAAATAAAAAAGCAGTGACACCTGTAGGGCTGTGCAGGAACTAAGCAGTGTTTCACGACAGTCGCGCTGAAAGGAGCGGTAAGAATACTTTCTGCATGGTTTTTAAACAACTAGCTTTTAACAGAAAAGCCCATCTCTGACAAAGATTTACTCTGATTATTTTGACGATTCACAGAACGGTGTTCTCCTCCTATGATATTCACTAGGATGTTTACATATTCATGAGAGAAAATTAATGCTACCATTATGCTTCAGGAGATTAGCAAATCACTGCAAGCTTTAGGAAGGCATTTGCCTTCTTCCCGTATTCAGCACTGCAAGGTTGGTCAGATGCATTATTAACAATGTCATTGTCTTTCTCTGCATCATCTGATACTGGTTACCACTAGAGACAGACTATCAACTCTGCTGGACAAATGGTCCAATACCTTATTGAAACTCCCAGTGTGCTGTGTTTGAAGCAATCCCTCCAGCACTCCCGTCCTACTTGGAGCGATTGCAGAAATCAGATAAGAAGTTGGAAAATGTTTTTACAATCTAACAAGACAGATCTTAAGTATACTGTCCACTAATGCAAGAGTCATCATTCAGAAAGGGTAATTAATCTGCAGAGAACTAACAGACATTATAAATCATACACTGAGCCCCTCCATCACTCACAAATTAATACAATTCCATTTGCTCCAAAGGAAGACAAACCACACAGAATAAAGTATGATGGATAATACAGTGAAATCTGGGAAGCAGTTAAGGGGAAATAATCCAAGTAAGCACTTCACACCCCTCTGAAGCTGACAGTGCATCTGTTTCAGAGACAGCCCCAGCATGGTCACCTGCAGGTCACTCGGTATACAGCTGTACTTCCCAAGGAAGAAGAGACAGAGGCTTTGCTTCCTCTCTTCCCCACCACAAGGCCAACGGCTCTTGTAATTAACAGCAAGAATTGCAGTATCTGATGCTGTCTTCAAATTCTCAGAGCCTAGAACCTGGGACAGAACAGAGCTCACAAGTCTCGTTTAAAACATAAATGTAATAATGAAGGACACTGGTAAGTCATCTCTGATAGGAAGAAAAGTCTGAAAACTTGACAGCTCCAAGAATAAAAACCAAAATTAAACACCACATCAGTGACAAAGTGGGGGTGGACAGGGATATTGTATATCTCAGGAGCAGAAGACAAAGCTAGAGCTTTACATCTTCCCACTCACTTCTGCTGCTGATGAGCATCAGCTTTCACAAAGTTAATGGAAGATGCCATGATCTTCAAAGCTGGGATCAGATGGATTTCTTTTGCTCATCCTTCAGTGTTTCATCCCTTTACCATTCTGAAAACATGCAACAATTTCATGTCCCCTCACCCCGATACCCTCCAGCAATCTCTCCCCTTTGCTGTAACCATGAAGCAGCAGCGTTCAACTGAAAGTTAAAAATAGAGAGGGTCGAGGGCCGCAGCCAATACTGCAAGAGTCACACACACTCCTTTGTCCTGAGGACCTGCGTCAGGCTCCTCTCCCCACATGACACATTCTCTCTTGCTTTACCCAGCTTTCAGGTTTTCAGTGGCATGGCCATTTGGGTAGAACACTGGGCATCCCAAGTTATTGCACTGACGTAAAATAGATCTCTGAGATTGAGCCTGAAGTTTCCTCCTGTCCTACTGAGCCAAAACCACAAGCTCTACCCTAAATCTAGCAAAGGAGCTCTCCTGCAGATGCATGTGAAGCAAGGAAACCCTCTTTACCGAATCAGTGGTTTCCATGATGGTCAGGACAATGCTAGTCATCAGGAATCTAAGAAAAAGAATTTTTTTACTGAATGGGGATCCATCAGGTCCTTATTGTCTGCAAACAAGCACAGTGCAATGAATACTCATTTGCTACTGCTCCCCTCTGCCGAAAAAAACAAAGCCACCTGTACAGACTCAGGAGGACAGTCTGAAAGAGCAGCGCAAAACAAATTCTGTCCCTCCTCATCACTGCAAATGCAAACCAGAGAGGAACGCAAGGCAGAACCGAGACATCAGCCTGCATGCTCGCAGCCCTTCTAAGAGCAAGGAAGCACATGGGCAAACAAATAGACCATATTTCTGCAGCAGCTCCAGCTGCCTGCCCGTGACGCATTGTCAGTTCACCCAACTTCAACCCCCTTCTGCCTCTCTCCATATACCCAGATGTTGTGAGAGCAATAACTGCCCCTTCGGGGGTGGGGGATGGGGGAGACAGCAGGCGTAAAGGGAAAAGGAGGAGGGGTGAGGGGAATGAGAGCTGAAAAAAAAACAATCGGATTTGCTCATCGGTTGTTTCAAACAATTGAAAAGGCTGCTTTAGCAATTCCACTGCAGGAGAGGTAGGGTGCATGCATAGGGGAGAACAAGGGAACAAGGAATCAATGTGTGGAAGGGAAAAGAAGCATCTCTGCAACATGATGTCACGCTGTCTGCTTTCAAGTCCCCCAAACAGAAAGGAGCAGCAGCAGCAACCAACATGGACTCCAGATTTAATCTGCCTTGAGAGCGTATGTCTCAGATGGCAGATTTGCTCGGCAAACCTGTGCAGAGCACAGCACACACGGCCCTTTGGCTCCATTTTTCACACACACACATGCATCTGTGCATGCCCATTCAGAGAGTGCAGAGAGCACATACAGACACAGAGGAGAGGAAGAGAGGCATCAGCAGAGGAGGAACGGGAGAGTAACACTAACCTGGTAGCCATTAGGGACCGTAGTGCAGCGCGGAGCAGCTAGGAATTCATTCATTCATGCACTTGTGTGTGGTGGGGGCAGAGCGAGGGTGGGCCGGCGGTGAGCTGGGAGGGTACTCACCTCCTGCACCATCTCAGAGCCCTCCCCGCAGGCAAGAGGGAGCGGGGGGCGCCCGGGGCTCCTCACGGGCACACAGAGCCCCCCCTCTCTGCTCCCCTGCACGCCGCTCGGGTTTCGGCCATGGCTCAGCCCCTGGTCTCGCCCGCCCCGCTCTCTGTGACTTGGAGGGTTGGGCCGGAGCGCTGGCCCGAGGTCTGTGTGCCTCTCGCCGCCAGCTCCCGCACACACACACGCGCTCCCGCACACGCACACACGCGCTCCCGCACACACATGCGCGTGCGCGCGCACGCAGCCTGTGGGCTGCCGCTTTACATAATGCAACCCCCTTAATGTCTTCGTGAGGAACCGGGGCAGGGGGAGCTCCTTGCCGCTTGTCCCACGGTCCCCCTGCATTAAACCTTTCACTTCTAGATGCTGTTCATAGTCGGGCAAAGCCTACAGGTTAAGATCCTACAGGTTGGAAAAAAACCCATCCCCATCCTCCCTGTGTCCGCTCTAGACCCTGCCCACACCGGGGAGAAAGTTTCAGAATCTGTAAGCATGTCAGCACAGGAACAGTCAGGAAAATGAAACCCTAACTAACTGGTAAAGTGGATTATCCAAACTGAATTAAACACTCCAAGGACACACTCATTCAGAATTAAGGTGACCTCAACGCAATTTAGCTTACTTCATCTAGGAAGCTAATTTGGTTTCATTTTTCATGCCTAGCCATGTGTAAACAGGCCTGGGATTTTTAAAGAAACGGTATCAAGCAAAGTTTACAAGTCTACAGCAGCGTTAGCACACGGTGCTCCTCTGGGGGTCACGCACCACCGTACCCCTCCACACCCACTAGTGGAAATCTTTATGTCAGAATAAGGAGAAGGGTTTCAGTCCCCTCTCAAGGGCTCTCGCAGTACAATATAAATTACAGAGGTGGAAGAACGGAAGAGAAGAGAGCAAAACAATCGACTAGTTTGCACTTTTCCTTCCAGTATATGAAATGAGACCTCGTCTGTGCAAGGAAATAGGGTAGAACTGATCTGGAACAGCCTCCTCTCTTAACACCCTTCACTTGAAGTACAAGCATCCACGTGCAGAAGTACTCTGGGTTACTTTAGGGCTTTATACGCAAAATAACTTTCCAGCATAGACAAGTCTTAAAGAGTACCCAGAGAAGCTCCCGTACCATTGTGATACCAAGCAAAACTGTTAAATTAACTCAACCTCAAGAGCTGACAACTTCACCCAGTAACGCCTGACTTCAGGCTTTAAACGCGCAAGGCCGCGTAAGGATGAAGCAAGCTTTCTACTTCCGTGGAAACACACCATCTCTAACTGGAGAAGTGGTAAAGCTAAGTAACAACTGGCAATGAAGAATTAGGGCCAAATCCCACACCATCACATCCTCACACACCTTGACCTTCTACCTACACAGACTCTCTCTTAATTTTTCAATGCCTTCTTCTGAAGACTCTGATCTTCAATCCACTGGACCATGTTTCATTCCAGTGTTTATGAGTAAACGGGGTGTGTTTTGCAACTAGAGAAATCCACACGCCTTAAGTCTTGTAGTCCTCACCAAAAACATTTAAGCATTTCTGCAATACAAAGCTAAGCACAAACAAGAATACAGCAAAATCTCACTATCCAGTCAGAAAACCCAAGGTGATCAGCAGAGTCACTGTAACTTGCACCTTGACTTCTCATTTTCACATGTGACCGTGCAACCGCTGGATTTACAAATAACGTTTGAAGAAAAAGGCATGTAACATACAAACCTTCTTATTCCCGGTGTACAGGGCAGGGGTAGCTCCACAGCCAAGGGTGGTGTAACTCCCACTGAAATGCTATGTCTAGAAAAGCATCCAGTTTCAACACGTGAGCAATGTGGATAAACTGGGCAGGATTCAGGTAAGAGGAACGCACAATAAAGGCAGTGGCAGTGAATCCATCCAGTGCAGACCGGAAGACTGGAGGTCAAGGAATGACAGATTTTAAATGATAGCCTGGAACACAAGCTTGATAAACGCTGGGTAAGAGACGAAAGCACGACAGTACCAAGGGCTGAAAGCTGAAGCTGGAGAAATTCTGAGTAGACAAGAGAGACGCAGTTTTGGAAGCAAACAAAACCAACCACTGTAACTAATTCAAGGCTAGATTATCCATCTGTGGCAAACAGCATTACACAAGGTTTTGTGTTTTCCTAAATACTATTCTGTACTTCTAAGCAGAATCAATTCAGGCAAGTTTTATACCTTACATTCGGCAGGACTTGGATATCTGAATGGTCCCACTTCATTTTACAGTGTGTGAATCTTTCAGTGTTTTTCTCTTACTGCTTTCAAAGATGCACAGAACAAGTCAGAAGTGTGATTCTCAGCCTCTACAAATTTGGTATGTTTTCTCTGAATGACTACTAAGGTTTGAAGAACATACTATTTTTCAGTACTTGAGAGCTACACCGACCCAAAGGCTCTGATGAAATTCAGTATAATGGCTGCTTCAGATCTGGGAAGGTGAAAAACATGCAAAGGCTCAAAGCAGGTCAGGAAGTGAGTGGTAGGATAGGTTCAATGCGTGAATTTAAGACCTACCCACTCTTCAGAGTGTCAGAAGAGAAGATGAATCAAACAAAAGTTCTGCTTCCAAAAGCACTCTAAAAGCAGTAGTAAAAATGCAAGACTTACTTAAAGAAATGTTTCTTAAGCTTATCTGGATGGCATGCAAAGGGCAAAGTTAGGGGTAACTGGAAAAATTATGCAACACCTCGAAGGCTTTACAAACTTCATCAGATTTGCAAAATTCAACCCAGACCTCTTGGAAGGACCAATTCTCTTGTTAGACTTCAGAGTCTTTGCAGCACCATTCATATCACTATGAAGACAGCTTGCTTCATGGTGTAATACTGCACTGAGAAAAGGGTCTTTAGGGGCCCTGCCCTTAAGGAAACTCTTCTGAATGTAAAGCTAGTGATTCTGGTTTTGTTCAAGAGCTGCAGAACACATTTTATTTTGACTGGGTTCCCTTGCACATGTGTGTCTCAGCCCTTGCCTGGTAGTGTTGTTAAAGAATCAAGAGAAGCGCTAGGGCATTATTTCATGGGTGAAGGACAGCTTTAGGAGGGCTCGACTGCAGAGCTATTCATTGCAGGACACGGTCACACGCCACAGCCCCAATCCCACGGGGCTACAAAGCCCTACAGAAAGGTGAAACGCCATACACCAGGAGCACTCCCTCCAAGGATGCTCTAATTCAGAGCATTATCTGTGGCAGGCTCTTCAGTGCTCGTGCAGACAGCACGAGCCGTACATTCACCGCCTGCTGCGCTGAGAGGCAGGGCCGGTTTCGGCTCGACTGTCGCAGACCCAGCCGTAACACAAGCATACTCATACATATTGCATCTCTCAGGGGAAAGGAAACGATGCACTGTCCAAGTAATTAAAGCCCGGGGTTGACAACAGATCCATGCGAGACAGTCCAGTGCCTGAACGTCCAGGCCTGCAGAGCAACGAGCGGGTTTGAGATAAACTCTGTACGTAGCAAGAGCAATCTTACCCTCTCTGTAAGCCACACCAGCCATATGGAAACAAACAGCACTCTTGAAAAAAGTCTGCCTGAAAAACGCCTGGATTTGAAAACGAGGGAGGTCTCTCATTTCTCCTTCCTCAGTAATTCTTTGTGCGCCTTCAATACGATCTAGTTTGAAAATTTAAATCCATTGAGACAGTTCTTCCCCAACAGTTCTACTTTACAGCTGAGTTCAGGGCAGAGCCAGGGGACGCTTACACTTTCATGGTACTTATGGCCTTGTCTTCCAAAACACATTACAGAAACATCAAGAAAGCATGTCCTCAGGGAAACCTCCGTGTAGCGCTACAACCTCAAGATCTGCAAGTAGGATTAGCATTAGTGGTTAACTGATGTATCTAGGTGGTAATTAATATTTTGCAAGTTTATTTTTTTTGCTCATACCACTGTCAGGGCACAGAAGCTGCTTTTCTCCTAGACACCCTCTTTAACTATGAATGTGTGAACGCACGGACTCTGCTTTTGAATGCACAGCATTGCACGGGGTGAGTTCTCCAACTGGGACATGCGGTCCTGTTTGCTAGCTCCCGCTCAGACCATGGAACATCCTTCCAGCCTGCAGCACACAAAATAAGTGCTACTCTTCACACCTCACAGTATTCTCACTCTATTAAGCAATAAGCAGCACTGCCAAAAGTCTCCCTTCTCCCTTGCAGAAAATGGGCTCCTAGACAGGTACCAGATCAAGGAAAAATCTTTTTACAGTACTGTGAACTGACAATGGCATTTCCACGGAGCAAGCTACAGTGACTGCGAAGAGCACATGGATTCCTACAGTAGTGGGGGATGGAGGAGGCTGGCAATCATGTGCTCAAAGGCATGGGGAGGAAGAGGGGGAGGAGGAGAACAAGGAGAGAGAGAACAAAGTGTCAACATCTTAACTGGGACACACAAAGAGCCAGTTCTTAGTAAGAACTTAATCCAGGATTAACAAGAGGTCAACTACCTCTGCAAGGAGACTGCACTAAAAGAAGCTAATTAGCTCTCCTTAATTGCACAAAAGAAACCACACAGAATTAAAGACATTTGCAAGTTGCAGATCCCACCTCACCTAGGAAACAGAGTCCTACCTGTTGTCCTCAGCACCATGCTCAAACAATCAGCACATGGAAAGCCAAAAGCGGGAAAGGTGACATAAAGTTAGGAAAGAAGCTGCAGGGAGTTAGGCCCAGCATCAGCAAGCGCCCAGCATCAACAAGCGCAGCGTTGGAGTAAGAGCTGGAGCCTGCATCACACAGGACAAGCATTTTTAGCATGGCCCCTACCTTTCTGGGCAGTTTCTTCAGCACCCGCTGCCCTCGCATGTGGAACTACCCGAGATCCCGATGGTAACCAGACAGTTTTGATCTGTAGGCCCAACCCTGCCCTGTAGGTCGAGACCAACAGAATCATGTCCCAACATGGGTAGGTACTGCATTCCGGTCAGGATGAATGGAGAGCACAAAGCAAATGCGTCGCAGATCTTTGACAGGTAATAGCTCCTGACCTGGAAACCACTGGTTCAGGATGATGCAGTGGAAAAGGCTGGCTGAGATGAGCTCCCACAAATTCTCTTGCCTTGAATTTCTACTCACATATTACAAATATACTTACATATCCTTAGGTCCCCCGTCGTGATACTAAATCCATCTCTTTTTTCCTCTGAAACTGTTACGTGTTCTATTCTCGTGCACTAATGATAAGCTGGTGCATATTTCACCCCAGAAGCACTTGTGCTGCACTGACAGATAATGTATACAGCAGACAGTGTACTCGAAAATGAAGATTAACAAACACATCAATAACGCTAGCAGACGCCTCTGTGACTGAGCACTAATAAAAGTAACTCCCCTATTTGTTTGTTTTATAGCACCGTGCTGAGGGCTGGGCAGCTTGGAGGCAGGCAGGGCCCTCACCCTGAGGAGCTTATAGTGCGAGACTTCAACTGCGCAGCAAAAAGCATGAGGATGAGCGACTGGTTTCACAAACCTCCTGCAATCAAGGGAGCCACCTTCATGCATCCCGGTTGCGAGATCTGTGCCCAGGTTAAGAGAAGATGAAGAGAGAAAAGCAAAACACGGATCCACCAGGGAAAGACTATCATACACACAACGGAAATCATCCACAGAAGCAAGCATCACCCATTACTTCCAGCTCCCTGTGGAATCATTACTGTGCTGCCTCCATTATCCATGTATCCTGCTTAGCCCTTCAGGACAGAGTTAAATAACATGCCAGTGTACTGTCAGTGACACACCATGCCAGTGTACTGCCAGTTACATTGAGAAGGTGTCCACCAGGGGACAAGCAGCAGCAAAATTTCACCTCAAACCAAACACAAACAAATGTCATTCTTTCAATACCATTCTGAATATGAGAAAGCCACATCCCCCTCTGCTCCCAGGAACTGGGCAGCAACCCTCATACACGCTGTTCCTATGCAAGCTCAGCACAAAGAGAGAATTCCCTGACATCTGGATAAAGCTTCAATAGCTGCCTTTGGAGAGAGCAAAATGCACATTGCTTGTTCTGTGCCAGGGGCTGGGCTACAGCTGGTCTCCTGGTACAGCCGTGCCCCACTCCTTCAATCTCCACCACTACCACCACTACCCCCCCACTTACTGTTCTATGCTGTACTGGGCTGGAACAGCTCAGAACCATGAGCAGATTAATGAGGAGAAGGGAAAGTGCACTAAAAGGGCCCAGTCTCTTCCTTTAGCACCGGCTGGTGCAGCGTGCGCTTCTATGACATATGATTCCATTATGGTTACAGCTTCTCTATTCCTCCAGACTCTTCCAAGCTCTTGATCCCAAGCAAAATCAGCCTCCTAAAGCCTCCCCCCAAAGCACTACCCCAGTCTCGACTTTTCAGGCTCCTCCTGAGCCACCTCTGATTTTCAATCCCAATACCCATTCACACACATTGGATCCATCCCCTCTCTCACTGACTGGCTTTCTTAACCTTGCTTGACCCTTTCTTCCAGGACGCTCTAGATCCCTTCAACCTTCTGCTGGGCTCACCCAGAAACTCAGTAACACCACCAAACAGCTATTCAGTCCAGCCCCTACTCCTGTGAAGACAGAACGCTGCTCAGTACAATGAGTTTTCTCAGCTTCTCCTCCCACACCCCCATCCCCTCCACCCCGACTTAGATTTCTCAGTCAAACCCTCTGTATGTCCGTCAGGGTATCCTTTTTCCTGAGGAACTGCCCGACCTCACAACACACACACACACAAACACAAAGGAACCTGCACCGACAGGAAGGAGTCCTCCTGCCTGCCTGGGAGATGAAAAATGAAGAGCTAAATGATTGCATCGCCACCTGGTACCACATCGCATTTCCCGGGGCGCAGCTGCGTGTCTTCCCTGCTCCTCTGCTCTCCAGCTCTGAAACCACCATTTAAACTGCAGACAGAAGCGATTCTGCTGGGGGAGACATCATTAAACCATTCAAGAATCTCACTGCTCCGGTGCATTTTATGCTCTCAAAAGTAGTTGACAAAAAGATTCCCCGCTCTGATAACAGCTTGGCATGGCTGAAACAAAGCCTTCTTTGCAACTTGCTACCCAGCTCTGGCATCTGAACTGGCTGCTGCCCACTAGAAAGAAAAGCACCCACTGTCTCTTTAAGAATGCCCTGTAGCCCACATCACCAGAGCTCAGTTAACCCTGGCTGCTCCTCACTCCACTCAGTGCTAGGAAATTTCAGGATGCCTTCTCTTTGCCTGCTCTTACCTACCTGTTCTACTGCCCTAATACAGCTTCTCCACGTTGCTGCACGTCCCTGGCATCCCAAACATCTCTGCAGGGGCACTTTAGCAGAAGTTTATTAAATATCCCTGCAGCCCCCGCATTCAAAACCACCAGGGAGTGCTTCTGTGATGACAAAGAAGCGTAACAGTCAGCACGGACCTAAGCATCCCAATTACCTCTACGTTCAACTGCCTTACACCACAAAGCACTCCGACTAATTTCTACTGACACACGGACTCTTCATCCTGCTGAGCTAGAGGGACTACACACCCTTCTCTAAACCTTATCAGACACAACACAAACTATTCACTTTCTAATGCAACAGCAGGTACCACAAACAGCAACAGCAGAAATATTTGTCTTCAACACATGGCTATTTCCAAATATAAACTCTTTGAAAGGCCATCTTCTACACAGAGGTCATAAAATGCAGAAGGTAACAATGTGACTCATTGAAAGTGTACATAAACACACATCCAAAAACCTGTCTCACAAGAAAAATAAACAGGAAGTGTGACTGATTCTTTTTTTGTGCAAAGCATGAAGAATGAAATATTTGCTCTGTGTGATCAGTTAACCTATACCAGAAAAATTATTGTAAGGGATATTATAAGCAGAAAGATATTCTCATGGAGCAGTAAGTTCAAAGGAAACCAATGAAAACATCACAATATTCATGAGGCTCATTTATGAAAAGAAACTTGAAGAGTAAACAAAGTGAAGTGGTCAACAAACATTTGAAGAATGCAAATACCAAAAAGAAAGAAAAGCCGTATTAAAAGGTTTTACAACAAGGAGCAATGCAATTATATTGAGGGAAAAAAACAGGCTGAAGTCAAATCTTTGCAGTCCAAGAGCACAAGAGAAGTGGTACAAAGCCTTTCAATAGTCGTGTTTATAAACAACATCGGGTAACCATTAATAAAGGCAAAACAGGAAAGTGTCCCACACTGGCAGGAACATGGATCGATGCCTCAATTCCACCAAGTTTTTTCCTGTCTCTAGTTCTGCTTTCCATAGTTCTCCTGACAGGCAATGGCCCAATCCAATGACTTCTTGGTTACTGCTGTTTCCTAGCAATGCAAGATCCTTTAAAGGTTTCCATTTGGTTGGAATTACAGCTGTTTGAGTGTTAAGATTTAGAGAATTGGTTTGACTTGCTGTATTTTTGTTCCCAAAACCTCCAAGCGAAACAGATCCATACGATTTTGAGTTTCATATGGGAAATCTCACAAAGCAACATCTAAGTCATCTAAAGTTCTTAATCTGGGCTGTGATCCTCCTAGGAACAAATGTCCTTATGACTATTACAGTTATTTCCAAATACAGGCAAGACGTCGGTTGCTTTGGGGCAATTCTATGGATTCAGCTTAAGACTCTGGACAAGTCACCTATGAGCAGTGCAGGGGCTATGGCTGGCCAGTTTGTATTTCTGATACTAGCTCTTACATAAATAGAGTTTGCTCTCTTTAAAGAACTCTTTAAGCTGTAACGATTTATTGCTCACCTAAGCCAAGCTCCCAGCAGAGAAGTTTTCTAGTACACCTCTATTAATAAACATGTCGAAAGCACAAATGCCTTTAATCTCTGGGTGCCTCATCTGCAAACCAAGGCTAATGCCACTTCGTTTCTTTCACCCTTTGTCCACCTTGAGTATTTAAGGTATAAGCTCTTCAGGACATAAACTGTCTCTGGAGGTGTGCACGAAAATCCCCTAGCACAGCAAGGCCCTTCTTTTAAGAGACTCTCTCACTGTAAAACAACACAATCTTAGATCCGTCTCCAAAATCAGTTGCACTATCACCAGTCTTTGAAACAGAAACTTGGAAGAATCAACAGGGAACCTATTCTTCCTTTTAGAAAGGTTGGAAAAAAAATAATATAACAAGCATTTGAAGCCATGATGTTATTTTACTGCCTTGAACCAGGCACCAAATACTGCTCAGATTCTCTAAGCTCCAACCCCTAGACACTTGCCTGCTTTCACGGCCTACAGTTAAGCAACAGTTCGCCTCGCAAACCTCATTCCTAAAACGTACATCAGGCTGCAGGCCACCACATGAGTACATCATTTCTTCACAGTTGACAGCTCAGAAAAAAATAAATTCCAGTTTTGAGGGCTGCACGGCCACAACCCAATCTCCTCGTGAACAGAGGGAACTTCTTTCAGACCTCTATAACTGCTTTATTTCTGTTCCTACAGGGTCAGAAATACACTAAAATTACAGCTTGAACTTTCCGCTAGCTTTCTACATGCAATGCCTGTCTCCAGCAGAAACCTTTTCATTCACAGCACTTCATGTGTCATCACTACACAGGTAAGGGGTGAGCCCCTGCAAATGATTTCTCTGGAATCCTCAGACCTTGCCATCTCTTCCTCCTGTCATTTAAAACAGGCTTGTTTGCTTAGTATTTCCTTAAAGGAACAATTCTAGTTAAAGAGAGCTGTTTCTTACACTAAAGATAAAAAATTGTCCATCCCCCTCCCCTGGCTAATTCGGTGCCTTCTACTATGTGCATATATGGACTTTCTTTTCTATTACCAAATCTTTGCTACTCCTAAATATATACCTCCTTCTTCCCTCCCAAGTCTTTTTCACTCAACTTAGTTTCTCCTCCATCTTCCTTCTTCCAGTTGCAAGGCCTGAAATTAGGTGTGGTCAAGCCACATTCTTCCAAATCTGCTATTCCAAATGGTTCAAAAGTGATTCAAAATATATCCCAAATATACATCTCCCTCTCCCATCAAAGAAACCCAACAAATCCCCCCTTCTCTGCTCCTTTGCCATATGCGTAGAGCAACTGCGACATTGTCAAATGAGAATGGCTGCATGTTCACATCTCGTGTCTGTTGAAAAAAAGCAGAGCATCTACCCTCAGCCACTTGGCTGTGACCACACAGAGCCACAGGGAGCATTCTGTCCAGGAAAAGCAGTTACAGGAAATAAACCACTGGAAAATGTTAAATATCATCAACAGGACAGACCTAAAGCTGGCCAAAGAGAAAACCTGAGTAAAGGAGAAGCTCAGAGAACATTCCACCAGCTTTACTCAGCATGTGGCTCTGCAAGAGCATACAGAAGTTACAGAAAGAAAAGAAAAGCAACTGATTTATGTGCGGCATTTGTTTTGGTCTCTCCATTTCCTGAACTTAGATATTGTATACTCAGATACTATTATTGCTGTTATATGTCAATTTATGTCATTTCCTTTCACCAGACTCAAAATACTGAAATTAGCAGTTACCATTCATGATAAGTGTCAACTGTAAGCACAAAGGCAGCCTGCTGTGAAGATGCCCTTCCGAAGCAGGCCTGCGATCAGAGGCACGCGAGGGAAGATTCAAGCGTAAACACAGCGGTGTCCTAACAACCGACAGAATACCACCAACTAGTCCAGAACAGAGAGCGAAGAAGAGTCCCGTTCCCAAGGGGAGTTTCACTTGGCAAATGTGTTAAAGCAAGAGAGATCTTCACCGGGACACAGTCATTCTTGCATAATGTGTCACAAAAGCTTCGACGGTGACATTTGGCTCTTTCGGACCTTGACCGTGCCCACTTGACGAGCAGAACAGCCCTGATAAAGCAGAAATTTTAAGTACATGTTTCCATTTAGTTCAACAGAGCTATTAACACAAGCAGGGTGAACCACAGGCTTACAAATTGCGGAACGCTGCTCTTCTAGCACTTGTCACATGTAAATACCAAACTGCTTCAGTGAGAGGGAGCACAAGGGGAGAAGGAAGAGACAAATGGTGTGCCTCACTTTGCAGACAGAGAAACTGGCGCGGCGGTGAGATCGGGATACCACCAATCAATGACAGACCCAGGCATAAAGTGACTTCCCCTTGTGACTTGCAGCTCCAAAAGCCAGGATCTTGCTTCTCATTTGAAGGGATCAAGCAGTAAACAGCACACAACAGTCTCAGCTCCACACTTTAGCTTTGAGAGAGAAAACTATTCTCTGCTAAATTTTATCCACAGTCTCTTCTTGACTAAATCTGCCTCCTTGCTTGCTTTTTCCTCCTGCATATGTGAGGAAAAAGAAATCTCTGGAGAAGCCTCACTGCAGCCTCATTCATTTCAACTTAAGGCCCTGAGCAAGCAATGGCTGCAGAATTCCAGAACGGTTCCGAGCAGTTTGCCCTTCACTTGACATTTAGGAGGCTGCTGAAGGACTAGAGAGAGAGAGAGCGAGCAAGGTGATTTTTGCCATCTGATCTGCAGAAAAGGCAATTTTAGAGCAAAACAAATGATTAGGATTCGATTATCCAAAATAATCTGCAGCCCAAGGACAGATCTGAAGGGGAGATTCTGGGCTTTGGCAGCAAAGTCTGCAAATCCAGCATCTTCACAGCCTAAGTCATAGAATTCTGTCTAGCTACCCTCAGAGAGGTTTCACTAAGCACATACATATTAGAGAATAAAATTATGGATGTTTATTCAATTTAAATCAAAAATTGATGCCAAAAACATGGCACATAACAAACAAAAAACACTAAAGGGGTACTTTTACCAGTCTATCACCACACAGATCTACAGAGAAAGTAATCCCACCTCAAGGGCTTCATAAGGATTCAATCAGTTTTTCTTACAACACCCTCCTTCTGCTATAATTTGATTTTTTTTTTTTTTTTTTAACTAAAAGAGTCACTTCACTTGCACTTTCTACCATATTACCACTGAGGGTATTAATTCAGCGTGGCAGTGGGCAGTCCAGGACAAAAACTGGTTCTGAGCTGATCTTGGTTCTATTTCTGGCTCAGTTAGTGACTACAAGCACAGTCTGGCCAAGAGAATCCCGTGCAAGATTTTTCCTTGACATTAGTGCATTTGGATTAAGATCCTAACTGCTTGCTATCACTTCCCACCACTGAAGAGCCCAGATAAACTAGCAAAAACCCTGCTACTAACCATTATATTGTGCTTTGAAACCATTTATGAAATTAATCTACCAATACTACTCAAAGTCATTCTTTGGGTCCCCTTGGACAACGGCGTAAGCTTTCTTCCCATTTAAAGAGAAATAATAGAAACTGTACTTTATGGACAGAGGTTCAGTCAAAATGCTCAGAATATTCTGGATGCAAAGAGAGATGAGCAACCTATTAATAATGTTTCCTCTTTCTACTGCATCAACAGCAAACAGGAACGTTCCGATTCCCGAGATCCATTTGCAGAATTTATAAGGAGTGAAAGCCTCTCCTTTCCAAAATGCTAGAACCGTATGTGCATGTATGTGGGTCACCTTCGATGGCTTTTAGCAGAGGACTATCAGCACCTATTTCTTCCTTTTGAATAAAAAGCACAAAGAAAGATGCAAATGCAGAAGAATCGATGAAGGCAGAGGAGAAAAGAACACTGAAATATAACATTTAAACCTGTAACGTGAAGGTCAAACGGCACAATATGCACAACAGCACAATTATGTAACTTCAATGGAACGATTTTGCTAGCCTTCTCCAAAAAAAGTGAGGAAAAAATTATTTGGAAATGAAAAAAATTATTCATTTTCACTGCACACAGTAGCTCTCCAAGTGCCTGCAGTACCTACGTGAAATTGAAGGTGATTTAAACAGCTTCATTGTTTCAGTATGTAATTAAGGAGGCAAGAATCCCAAACACAACTGTCACCTTTCTGTATAACAGCATGTGCTAATTCTCTGTAGCTGAGGACAGATTACATTCATCTCGTCCCTTTTTCACTAGCCTATCACTTTAGACTTCGAAGAAGTCACGAGACTAGACTGCAAGGACAGAGCTATGTAGACAGGACTAGTGTGATAGCTTATGAACCCCTCTCTCCCCTCGTGTATGCTTCTGGCCCCGAGACACTGACAAATCAATTGAAAGTGGAGGTGCCGTTAGGCTGGTCTGGATACAAAGAGCTCCTGAAGTCGCAGCCTTACAGCAGGCATAACTGAAACTGCCTCGTGTTAATCTTCGCTGCTCCCTGACATCAAACAACTTCTAATTTTAGCTCTGCTGTTCTGCAACCCTACCTAGTTCCCATCCCACCCCCACAACTATATAATAGATCTTTCCTTCAGATAAGTAGGGTGTTAGAACATTGAGAGGTTTATTTCTCACCCACAGGCACTAGCAGAAAAATGAATTGCAGATTTATTTTTAGGTAGAGCCTTTGGCCCTTATTTTCTCTGTAGGTTCCATATAGCAGCTTCTGTGGCTCAGATACAGTCCGATCCACAAACCAGCACAAGCAATGCAAAAGAAACCACAAAAGAAGGAAAATCTGATAAGCAGAGTTTTGTTCACTATCCCATTTACAGGACATCAAGTTCAGCTACCGGCTTGCTTTTGTCCCTGCAAGAGTCTTCAGCCCTTTGATTCTCTTTTTTCATAAAAGATCTAAATTAATATCCACCTAAGATGCATTATAAGCTCCCCAAAACTCTTCACAAGGGAGAGTGCTAGCAGCAAGCAGCACGGCCCAAGATTTGAGCGGAGGGAAAGCCTGCCTGCCCTGCTGTTGTAGCTTCTGGCTTTCTGAAATTTAAAGCTCAGGGCCTGGTTTACAATAGTCCCCAGGGATCCACGAGATAACAGTGATCTAAGACCGAAAGCAAAAAGTTCTCTCTCTCGCAATACCATAGCACAACATAAAGTCATACGCAACTGTATTAAAATACTACACTGTGCGTGAAGATGATCTATTAAACTACGATACTAGGCCCTGACGAGACAAACGTATCTTGTCCTATGCTAATAACCACGTACTGGGGGACTGCAGCATCGCTTCGCGTACCAGGATGCCGTACCCTAACAGTAAGATGCTGCACTAGCACATCGGCGATACCTCGTGATACAATACAGTCCTGTCTCGATGTCATAAAGCCATGATAGTTGTACACCGGGATTTTGCTGTACTGCAGCGTTCTGTGACCACCTACCGACTCCACGGTACGCAGCCGTGCTGTGATGTGACACCAGATGGTGATGAGATCATTTTGGGCAGAATTAGGTGGCGTACTGCAAAAACGCGTGACATCGTATTAGAGACCAGCACGCTGCCTTGTGCCAAAACAAGCTTGCGCTGAGACTCAGCAGTCCCCCCGGTGAAATGGGCTATGTTATTTTGTGCAATCTAACAGCATGAAATGAACGGGTGGTCTCAAAGCAGGCGAGTCCTCTTCCTAACGGTCAGAGCAGGCTGCTCCTGCTGACAGCATTCTGTGCCTGTGCTACTGCCCTTCCTGGTACAGACAGAAATCATGTGTCTGAGAATGCTCCATAAGGAAATCTGCTTTAACCCCAGCAGTGCCATTGCAGAACTGGAATCACTACTTCTACAGCAAAAAAAAACCCCAAAAGATCCGTTTGCATGCCACGTATCTGACACGTTTGGTTTTTTTTCTTTAGAGAAATACTGACCCTATAAAGCCACTGCCCTGCAAATATTGGAGGCTGTACAAGCCACATTAAAATACCCAGCCAAGTCTGACAAACAGCAAAGAGCAGAGAACTCTGTATTCTATACTTAGATCTATTTTCCTCTAGAACCATGCAATCAGCCCAGTACTAACACATATAATTAGATGAAACAAGACTTGAAATAACATCCTTAACTTATCCTTCTGTGCCTGGGTATTGCAGCACAATCAAATAAATAACACTTGCCTGTAAACAACCTGGAGGGGAACCAGAGTAGATACAACAAAGATCCAAACTGCTGTGTGCTTCCATTAAATATGGCAAGCAATCAGAACATTTGACTTGTTTCTCTTTGGGATTCAAAGATATGGGGGGGGATGCTGAAGGGGTAGCCCAAACGGGGCTTGGTTAGCACTCTTCAAGTACTCCCAGGAGAGCCAGAGGCAGTGCTCAGGACCTTAACTTCACTCCCCACCAGAACACAGGCAGCCAGGACAGTGTGGTGCCCACAGGACCCTGCCAAGAGCCTGAGGCAGAGATAACTCAGAGGGAAGAGCGTCACCTACTGAAATACCGCTGGCATTTCATCCAGCACATGAGTAATCTTCTTATGTCCCCCATCCTGCTCCTCAATTTACCAGCCTCACTTGCTTAGCTCTGAAGTCTGACAAAATTAACAGGCTGGCTTCAAGGGCCGCTGTTAGAAATACTGTGACAGAACCGGGTACGCAGAAGCCCTCCCATTACACAATTAACAAAAGGGCCCAGTGTGGCTCGTGGAGAGGTGCCGAACCGAATGCAGCAGGGTGCCATGTTATTGCAGATAGGGCAGTTATAACACACGCTTTGCTCTCCTGGTAGTACGCTAAGCTATTATGCAACTCCTCAGCCCAACTGTATCCACAATAAAGCAGCAAGTCAGTGCAAGAGTTTGGCTTTTTTCTTTTCCTTTTAAAAGACCAAAAAAAGAAAAAAAAATTTACAAATACTAATAGCTGTATCATTCATGCTGTCTGTGTTACACACGGCCATATGCACGCACAAAAATTTTAAAGGTTTTCAGTGTAATTAAATATACAACAAAATCACAGAAATTCGGAAAAGAGATGACCTATTGAGTCATTCCTGGCTCTAGTCCGTCCCCTGGGGCCCAGTACGAGATGCTTCCTAGCGCTGTGCTGTAGTGCTTTTATTTTTTACGCAGGAAAAAAAAAATAAAAAGACAGAGAAAAATTAAATAGCAACAACACATGAAATAACAAATGAAAAATCACTGTTTTCTTGCACTTTATAAACAAGGATCTCAAAGCACTACATTAATACTGATGCAAAGCAGCACACTTGAGAGAGAGGGTGTTATTTCTGTGATTACTTCGTTTTTCATTAGAGAAAAAGAACTCAGAAAAAAGAAAGAGGCCTTCACATTGCTCTTGTCATCCACTTTGCAATTTTGATCCAAATTACTATGTTAACTATGGAACCATGCCCATCTGATAAAGTTCTGATTAAATCAATTTCATTACAATAATTCAAAGATTGTTTACCCCAACTAAGTAGTTTTGATGTGATAGAGATTTGAAATCATTCTGATATACCCAAGACTTTATACACTTCTTTGCTAACCAAGTTTATATTAGATGCATACAAGTGCATCCATATATATCATATGCATATTTACCCACGTAAAATACAAACTTCACCAACAAAAATATTTACTTGAAAACATTTTAGATACACACAGAGCTTTGCTGATTGACTTTCACCCACACGTTGTCTTTCAACTGATCACTGTCCAAACCTGGAGAGTTTTCCCCCAAAACACTCAGAAATGATCAAAGAATTAATGAGCACTTTGCCATCTTCCAGGAAGCAGTTAGTTCCCTCAGCTCCCAACTCTAATAAATTATTACAGAAACATGCCAATAAGGTGCACCCCCAAAAAGAAGCTTTTTAAAGGACAAGCTGAGCAAGAACCATTCCACACACATCAGATTCAGAACATTTTCTCCACCTTTTCCTGAAAAAAACCTACACGTGCTTATATTCCCTGTATGCAAAAGCATCAGAGTCCAGAGGCTCAGGTGCAGGAGGCTGTTATGTGCGTGCATACACAGATGCAAATTCATGCACAACCCTAGCGAGAGCTAGAAAGAGGAGAAGAAGGGGTGGAGGCAGCAGGGAGGAAGATGCAGCCAGACCAGAGGGAGGCTCACGGCATCACAGTCCTGATGCAGAGATGCCCGGACAGGAACGGCCCATTGCCGCATCTATTCCCGACGACTTCCCCGGCGGCTCCCTCCCCACCGCAGCCCGGCGCTGTCCCCGGCAGCCCGCACAGCTGTCCCCTCGGCGGTGCTGCAGCGGCCCGAGCTTTGCAGCGCAGGCACCGGCCAACTTAGCAGAGCGCATCCCTTCCCTCCGCCGGCCCCGCCGCCTCCCCCCGCCGCCGGCAGCGCTGCGCTCTGCGGCGCGCAGCGGGGTTGGCAAAAAGGACGGTTTCGAGAAGAGGGGCAAAAGCATCGCCCCTTTTGCCCAGCGCTCCGCTTACCAGGCGAGCTTGAACCCTTTCATTAGTACAGTCACGATAATCCGATGCCCGTGTCCTTGTCTGCCCACTGACAGCTCCAGAGGTCCCAGGACATATTGGAGGAGCCCCGGCCGGCGAGCGTCCCCCGGGGAGCGCCGAGCCCCATGCACAGAGCCCCCCGCGACGGGGCACGGCCGCCTCCCGCCCTCGGCGCCCCCCCAGACCCCCGCCGAGAGGCACAGGGCTCCCCGCACTAGCAGCGCCAGGGGCTGAGCCGCCCCGCTCTCTGCTGAGCATGTGCAGCACCGGCAGGCCGGCGCGCCGCGCAGCATGCCATGGCATCCGCGCCTGCCCGCCGAGCCGCGCCGCCCCGCACCGCCCCGCAGCCGGCCCCGCGGGGGC
>JANHGN010013206.1:0-14774 GCA_024605025.1 Megaceryle maxima
GGCCAGGGTGGATGAGCCCTTGAGCAACCTGGTCTAGTTGAGAGGTGTCCCTGCCCATGGCGGGGAGGTTGGATGAGATGATCTCTCAGGTCTCTTCCAGCCTAAGCCATCTGTGATTCTATGAAGATGTGCTTCCTACAATACCCGGAAAAATAACCCGAGAGCACCTTTAAAATGATTGCAAAATATTAAAAAACCCCAACAATTGTAGAAACAAGGCTGGTATTTGTGTGTGGGGGGAAAGTGACTTCTCTGTAACGCAGCCAAGGTTTCTCTAGGACCAATACTGATGCAAAAGTTTAACCATTTTGAGACTTACCGTGGTATAACCTGCGCCAGCAGCCCCCACACCCTGGCCGGCAGCTCCTCTTCCTCACTCCCCCAACCTCTGCCTTCCTCTGGAGCAAGGGGCAGGTTTGCAGAGCCTGCCCATGCCAGCGGCCAGAGCCGGGAGGGCTGCGAAGACCCCACCACCGCCGGAAGCCCCCAGAGCCCCTCAGCACTGGTTCTGGAAAGGAACAGCAAGCGCTGGGCTGGGGTCAAGTTCAAGGCCAGAGACAGGGAGCGATATCCATATGTCTGTCTGTCTGTCAGAGCTCTCTTCCCACCAAGGCACGGCCACTCTGCAGCCCCTCCACAGCCCACGGGTACCCTCGAGAGCCTGCAGAGCCTCCACCCCACGCCCAGGCACGGTCAGCTAAAGGGTATACTAGAAATTTTGATGCTTCTTGCACAGAAATGGTGAGATTATCACATTTAGGGTGATTTGCTACAGAACCTCCATCTGTTGCCATTTCGTCCTCCCCTCCACGGCCTGCAGCCAAAGGAGAGGTCCAGTGTTCCTTCGCATCACTCAGAGGCTGCATCCCAGCGTCTCAACCTGCTAATCCCAGCCTGACCCGGGTAACACTCAGATGGTGGCAGTCCAGGAAATCCTGGGGTCATCGAGAAGTCAGCAAATCTAAACAAGGGGATAGGGGAGCAGCGATGTGATGCTGAAGCTTCAGAGCTGCACTTTCAGGCAGGGGCAGTGCCGAGGGTGTGACACAAAACCTCTCACCCAGGAAAATCCCATTCCCGGGGACTCTGCAGAGGCAGCACACTTTAAACTCCAGGGAAATCACAAATACAGGCCACAGTAGGGGCAGAGCTGACCCAGCTGCCTCCCCTCGCCAGAGAAGGACAGAAGATGCTGCTTTCCCCGGTCAAAAGATGAAACCCATTTCATCTGAATCCTGTCTGAACCTGCTCTGAGGTTTGCAACGCTGGAAGGAGAAAACCTGGCTGACAAAACACAGGCAGGAAGACCAGAGGTATTTATTTGGTCACTGCCATGACCACAGACCCGCCACTTATGTGGTATAAAGTGGCTGAGCTGTCAGACACCCAAAATAATTATTTGAGCCTGGAGTCGGTGCTAAACCAGGCCAAACACCCCGGAGGGCTCCTTGGGACCCCTCACCCCCCCACTTCGGGCAGCGCATCCCTCCCCTGCGCACCCACAGCCGCTCTCCGCAGCGCCGGCGGAGCGGGCGGTGGCTGCAGCTTCGGGCCACCGAATGAAGAGAAACAGGAATGCCAAATATTCGCCTACTCGGGATATACAAGACCAAATAAGGCCCAGATGCCAAGACAGTAAACACAAGGCCCATCTACCAAGTTTGGGCAAATGTGATTCAGAGTTCCCTGATGCTTCAGATTTTGCCTCGCGGGATGAACTCAGTAATTCTCTCTGTGTACACTTATTCCTGTTTAAAAAGGAAGTGTCTGTGTAACCTCCATCCATCTCTGTCAGCCCCAAAGGCTTCTTTGCAAGGACTACACGTTGGAGAAGATCAGCCACAAACTGAAACCGCAAACAGTTTTGTGCTGTGGATAAATTACAAAAAAACAACCCAAAAAGCACCCCAACCCCCCCCCAAAATGTATGGAATCGCCACCTCCCGACCTGCCAGGCTGGGATCTTGGGAAATCTGGTTACAAAAAGGACAACAGACACCTTGAAGTGGTGATTGGTGTTACACCTTCTGGGAAAAGCAATGAAACTGCCCCAGAAAATCTGCGTTTGAGATCGATAACCAGGTGCAATAAAACATTGACGCTACAACAAACGCTCGTTCTCCAGCCGAAACTGCTACATAAGTGACATTTATTAATGTTCTGCTCTATTTACAGTTTTAACATAGTAAAACTCCAAAGTGAATTACCACTTGGCAGAAAGCACAGGAGTGCACATTAAATCTACATTTATTACGCGTCATAGTCTCTGCTAACACATGTTAGAAAAGCAAGAATTACAGGTATGTTAGGAATTGTCTCAAAAGTCCCAAGCTGAAGGAGGAAAAGAAAAAAGAAAATAGAAAAATGATATAAAAAAACCAAAAGAAAAAAAAAAAAAAAAAAAAAAAAAGAAAAAAAAAAAAAAAGAAGGGAAAAAGAAAAAAAGGAGGAAAAAAAAGAAGAAAAAAAAAGAAAAAAAAAAAGGCCTTTTTTTGCAAGGTCATTTTTTATACAAAGTCGCAACGTGATCTTTCGTTTTGACACTACCGACGTGTACCGTGAAAACCCCTAAATAGTCCAGAAAGTAGGTAGTAGGAAAGTAAAGTATACTACAACATTGAGAATACAGACTGTTAAAAAAATTAATACTTGTGCCACCTTCCAACTCAACGCTCTCTCCCAGTTCCACCTCAGGAATCCGCACCGCAGGGACCCGTCTCTCCTTTCAGCAGGGTCCGAGCGGCGACGGTGCGACCACAGCGATGGCATCGCTCAGGGGGTGGCATCGCTTCAGCCCCTGAGGTCATCCCCTGGCAGGGCCCTTCCGCGTCCTTCGGGCCGCGCAGGACAGAGCGGAGCCCAGCGCGGCTCCGGGATGGCGGAGGAAATAAAGCAAGTCTGGCCCCTGCTGGCTCCGGGACCAGGGCTCAGGCTACGACACCACTACAGAAATATCGATACACGGCGTTATGAGCACGGCACGGACTCGACTGCAACAGCTTTTTCAAACAGTAGCCACTAATGATTCAATGATTACAGGGTTCTGCATTAATTATTAAAATTTTACACCTAGAAACAAATAGAAAGAAATGCTTCTCCTTTTTTTTGTTTTCTTTTCCCAACAGTACTTTTATTTATTTATTTATTTTAAAGCAGGTGATTATTTTTTTTTTTTTCTTCTGCTCCAGAGTCTTGATTCACTTCCTGCAAGTGTCCTGTTGCTTCTTGAGGGAGAATTCACTAACGCAGGAAGACATTTGCCAGAAAACATCTGTCGGAGAAGGATATTGGATATTGAAACTATAGTTAGATTGTTGTTATTTCAGAGAAGAGAAGGATGTGGCTCACAAAGAGCGCAGGATGTTGAAAGGCTTATAAGCACCTCAGCACACAATGACGTGACTCTCACAGAACACTCAGTAGTCCTGGGCGTGTTTTAGAGTTCTGAGAGTTAAAATTCCTCAGGGGAAACCAGACACTAAACCAGACAATGCTCTGGGGACACCGGCATCAAAAGCTGCAGGTGTACGGAGCTTCACCGCATCCCTCTGAGAGAACGGAACTGGACTTGGCTGCTGCACCCACCCGGGAAGCTTGTGAGGTTTGTACCCTTACATCAAGTGTTCTGGCATCAGAGAGACGCCAGCTCGCACCAGTCATCTGCTCCAGCCATGCTGGCCAGAACCATTTAAACCAGTTAAACCCAGCAGAAACCACTCGCTGATGGACGCGGCCGGGAGCCTGCCAAGAACAACGCCCATCACCTGGAGATGGAACAGCAAGTGCCAAGGTCTCCAGTAGATTCACTCTCACCAGCTATTATTTTCTGTTTTCCACTAATTATTCCTCTCCTCCTAATTTCCTAAAAATCATCCCTGCTCTAGAGTGAGAATGATCATTCCCCACGCCCTTCTCATCGTGCCCTGCAGAGGCAACCCGGTCCTAAGAACATACGCTGATAACCCAGGTCTTCTGTGGCTTCCCTGCTCACAGTTTAGGCTTAAAGGGTCATTTTCAGGTGAAGTGTCAAAGTTGTAATAGGTAGAAATTATTGTGGACATTTATCTCACGGTATCTAAAAGAGAGAATGCTTTTTGGAAGCCCTAAAATGATCAAAAAATAAACAAACAAATAAATACAAGTTTTTCAAAACCCTCTGCACTCCATTCTCTCAAGAGAGGTCTCCGGAACTGTAATTTCCAATTCCGAACGTGGGAAAAGCCAGTGCAACAAGAAACCCCCCAGCTCCCGTAGTTAATGAAAAATTAAGTTTCAGTGAAGAAGCAAAATCAAAGAAATTGTTCGTCGAGAGCTGCTCAGGTGATAGAGCTGATGCTTCAGCGCTCATGCTGTGAGCCTACAACTGGGGAAACAAAACCTCTGGTGACTCAGCAACAACCTGACAGGATATTACAGATCCTGGAGGAGGTCAGAACCCGTAACTGTGTGAAGCAGAACTGAAGCACTTCAATAAATTGACCGAGCTATTTTTACACGCTATCGCCAGTGGAAAATTCAAGCTGGGAAACACTGGACAATGCTCGTTTTGTGTGGCAGGTTCTTGTCCTAGCCTAGAAAAGAAGCAGAAGCTCAGACAATCTGCGGATTCTAATGAAAGGAAAGTGCATCTGGAAAAATCAAGCCTCATTTTTTTTTAAACCTGAACAATTTAATGACCCTCAGTGTAAAGCTGCGGGTTTATTTGGTGTCTTTCTACCACTGCCCCAGCTGCAATCGCTTCGACTCACTTTGGGGGAAATGTGGCCTAAGGATGATATTTCTACAGGGAGCATCGTGTTGCACTCACCATCTGGGAACAACCTCTGACAGGATTTCCTTCCCCTCAGGGAGGGACAGTTAATGCAAGGCCATTATCTGCTGCAAGCAGGAAATTATGCTAGAAAGGTTCAGCTACTTAAGGCTCCTTCTTTAAAGCCCCATTAAGGTGGCAGCAACAGGAAGGTTCAGCCTTAAAGCAAAAAGACTTTTAGGCATTAATGTTTCTGAAGGCCCTTTTAGGCAGGACAGTGTGCTCAAGCACGGTGGAAGGGGGTTTCAAGGAGGTGGAAGGGGGTTTCAAGGAGGTGGAAGGGGGTTTCAAGGAGGAAAGGTGTGTGAGAGTTTCATTTCTGCAGGAACTTGGCAGAAAATTCAAACAGCAGGCAAAATTCAGACAAATTGCTCTTCCTGGGACATAAGCCAAAGACACTGGCACAATCTTCCAACAGCATTTTGTGACCTTTACTCGTGTTTAGGACACGCCACATGGTTTCAGGCACGTGACTGATTCTGAAAGGCACACTTGCCAAACACAGAGCACTACCAAGGGGCAGGGATTTTGCTCTTACAATTCAAGTCATGGAATCTAGTGAATATACAGTTCCTCAAAGGAAAAACTCAGGGAGCAATGTCAAGTAGAAACGTCACCAAGTCTGTCTGGGCTCTGCAGAAACAGAAGCTGCATATGGGATAGCAAGAAACAACTGTTTTCTGCTGCCTTGTGTTCTAAAAACGTTCAAGCAAATAAAAGTCTAGCCCCAAAGAGACAGCCAGCAGAGGTAAGAACAAACCAGAACAAATTCAGGAAGGCAGAAAGCTTACCTTTAGTAAATAAAGAGAACTCTGGTTCTGGGGAGGGTGGAAAAAGTATCTGGCATCTTCCTAACCTTTGCATAATTAATAAATCCTCTCAGAAAGAGCAGAAAGCCTAGATGGAAGAAACACATTTGTCCTGTTAAGGCAGGTGTTGCTGCTTCGGTTCGCAGTTCAACTCCCTGTTACTGGGGACGGAGGAACCCAAGTCACCAGGATGCACAAGAGCTGATAAAATACAATCTTTTTGGGGGGGGGACACCAGTGACGCCTAATCTTTCAATTTCAGGCAATCTCAAACCCAAACTTTCCTTAGACAATCACAAAAACTCTGACTCCAAATGAGATCCTGTCACTTCCAAAGGAGGAAAAAGAAGACAGACCACAGCCCACTCTTCCACTTACAATACAGGTACAAATACAACTTCAGTTACAATGATGACAAGCATTGTTCTCTTTTTGACTACTTCTGAGTGATAAATAGGGTGCTGCCACCAAGAAATGACAGCAGGAGGACAGTGTTTATGTCTACCTTTAAAACCTAGAAGGCATTCAGTAGGAGGAGGAGTACCAGGGTTACAATGCAGGTTTACATCTATACACAGGTACGTAAAAGCCCTGGCTGCACTTGCCAGAGGTTTTAGCAAGCACTGGCCCCTGAACAGACACTCACCTAGTACGAGGAAGACCCACCAAAGCCAATACTGGCCATCAAAGTAACCAGGAAAATAGGTGGAGAACTGGAAAAACAAAACAAAACAAAAAGATTCAAGTTAGAACACATGGAATTTTCTGAACCCAAATCTATTCTCACCAGTTTCAGCAGTAACTTTGTTTTTTTCTACCCACATCAGACCAACTCTAACCAAGGGGAACAGAACGACGTTATGGAGCAAATACTCCTATTTTCCTTCATGTCTTTTGATGCTTATAAACCACAGCTGCAGTTTCTGGAAGGGCAGACCAGGTCTGCAGCAGCACATCACCTTAATCACACCATAAGGCTGGACAGTAGAGCAAATAAAAGCACAGCTGAAAAAGAAATCCCAGATCTGTGGAACCCTCCGACAAGATTTTCTATTGGGAAAATTCCTGCCTGTTGAATAAAAGGCCTCAACACTACTGGAGCACTGATGTTGGCTATATCAGTGCTAAACACAGTATCATTGTTTTTTTGCTTTCATCCTATTTAAGAACCTAACAAAAAGCTTGTTATCAGATAAAATCAAATCCACAGTTAAGGTCACACATTTCTGTCACACCTCTCAATCCAGCAAACAGTTCTTCACACCACTGTTACAAGATGACCCCAAAAACCTCAGCTGTCTCCACAAAAAGTTCACAGATGCTGCATAGACAAATTACAGCTCCTAGCCAAAGAGGTTGGGTACGAAGCGACCCCTAACACTGTTGCTCTCTACTTCTACTGATGCACAGCTAATGATGTTGGGTTTTTTTGCTTGAAATTCAGAATTTAGCCTGAGATTCTGCATGCCATTTTCCCAGACACCTTCATTCATGGGCTCCAAATGAAGCTTTGCTGCTATTTTCCTACAGTCCCTCCAAAAAGAGAAAAAAAACAAAAAAAAAGTTTGACTTTGTTTTTTTTTTCCCCATCCCTTCCAGCATCAGCACGTCTATATCCTCTGTTTGTTTGTTTGTTTTTCCAGGAAGGTTTATCTTTCTCTCCTTCCCGAGTTTTACAAGCACTACATCAGCCTTTCTTGCTCCCACAGGCTGAGGTCTGTGCCCAGCCAGGCTCCCATAACACAAACCAGTTCTGCTCAGTCACCCCCCTCCCCTCCCTGGGTGACCCTGCAGACGGGAGCGCAGGGGGTGTTTTAACAGCCTGGATATGCCCGGAGTTTACAGGGAAATAAAACGAAACAGAAAAGCAGCTTCCCCCTGATCCTCTCCTGCGTGTGCCACAGGCAGCTCGCACCAGAGGGCACCAGTGGGCTTCTCCCATCCCTGCGACCAAGCTGTGGCTGCCTCTCCTTCCTCCAGCAAAAAGCAAACCTCACACCTCTGCACTTTTGAAGTCCCTATTTCTCTCTTCTCATGGGCTATCCCAGATTTTAGAGAAGTTTTGGTTGGTTGGTTTTTTTAAAGAGGATCACCTAAGGAACATCACACTGGAGACACATCCCTGTGCTGCTTTCTCTGGATCAATGTCTCACGAGGATGGGATCATTGGCGCTGCTCAACACACAGACACAGTTTGATCCAGTAGAGCGGCCCTGTCGGAAAGCTCCATATTTGGGTGTGCAGTCATTATTGGAATAAAAAAAGAACAACAGCTCCAGCATATAAACAGGACAGGATGATGACAAAGCTCTGAATAAGGGGCTCAAAATCTACTCTGTTATATAAAGCTAAATTTATAACTCACTTCAGTCTAAGTGAGATAAAAGCAGACTGGGGAAGCAGAGCAGCAGTGCCTATGTAGGTGTGCTTGCACTGCACGACTTACCCTGACAATAAGGATCCACTTAATAAGAGACAGACCGAACCCAGAGATGGCCCCGTATCTTCCTGCAGCTGAAGTAGTCAGACAGAAGGACAGGAAAAATCCAATCCAGTTGAAGAGGAATGCCACTGAGAAAGCAGGAGAAAAGCAGCAGGTCAAGCCCTTTTCCTATTCCAAGGGAAAAAGCCCCATAAAATCCTTGCACACAGGTTTTTCCTGGTGCTACATAAACCTAGGCATGAAAATAACTCCAGCTATTTTGGGTCACTGCCTGGAGAAAAAGTAAGCTCAACTTACTGAAGAAAGTTAGCATGAAAATGCCATCGTTTCCTATCCTCAGCTGGTCGGTGTCGTCAAAGTCATCCCGTGTCACAAAGTCATCGTCCTGCAAATCAAAGGGAGGCAAGATGTGGGTGGATTTAAGTCAGTCCAGTCCCTATAGCAATCCCAGTTCTGCAGGTGACTCGTCAAGAAAGGGCCAGAAAATTGTACAGCCCTCCAAAAACAAGCAGCGTACAACGCAGGGATACAAAATTATTTGTCTATATTTAAGGGAAGTCCCCCGTGGGTCAGGGGGGTAGAATCCCAAATCTCAAAAGGCTAGAAATGCAAGCAGGAAAAATTCCTGCCTCTCATCTCCAGGTGATGCAGGGCATGAAATATTATCTACATAACATGAAATATTTTCAAGACAGTCAAGATCCAGCATGTTCTTGTTCTCGCTGTAAAGAATTCCCCTACTCATCAAAAAAAATCAACTTATCTCAGCAAGGAATTTGGCATCTATCAAGAAGTAAAACGAGCACTGGACACCTAACACTAGCAGGGGTGGAGGAAGAGGATGAACAACAGATAATGTTGAAAAAAACCCAAAAGAAATTAAAAAAAAAAAAAAAAGAAAAAATAATTATTCCACCAGAATGGTTTTATCACCCTTGTGTCAGCTACAGTGACCTCTGGGAAAGCCAGCTAAATAAGCAGCAGAGTATCAAGGGTAGATGTGCGAGCTGGCTGAATAATTAATCCTAAATCTTTTCCCTTTTTAAAAAAAAATACACAAAAAGCAAAGTGTGACAGCACAGAGCCTCTGTCAGCTTGCCAAACTAATCTGGATAGCACAGGCTGGCGTTGCAGAGATGTCTTACAGCATCACAGCTGCCCAGAGGAAAATTACCAAAAAAAAATCTCCAATTAGCCACAGAACTCCTGGGAGTGTGTACAATCACCACCCCAGCTTAAAAATCCCCAGTGATTTTAAAAGTCATGGCATTTGATCGGTAGGAGTTAAACCACCAATTCTAGGCAAGGAAGGACACGGAGGTGGCCGAGCACACTCACCCTCCCAGGAACCAAGGGAATTGTGGCTTCAGCCTTGGTTCTCTCCGCCTCGTCGTAACTGGGCAGTGTTGTGGCCACGTTGTAAGATGGAGGCTTAGGAAATCCTGACTCATCCTTGTAGTCAAAATAAGCTGAAAAAAAAAAAAGTTATATAGAAGGTAACTTGTTAGTTCCTTAAGAACATCATGTTGGGAACATGAAGCATTTCAGATGGTCTCAAAAGAGCAGAGCACCCCAGACTGTTGAAGCCTGTCCCTCCTGTCCCCTCCCCACCCTCCAGGCTCCTGCCATCCTGCAGCACCCGATCTGATCTAAAGGATCAGGCTGAGCACTGACACGCCAGGCTGGGCTGGCTTTTAAACCAATGACACAGGCTGTGTCTCTCCTGACTCCCATAAACAGAAGTAGTCACATTTCCAAGTGGTCTGAGTGAGTCAAGGACACATCACTGCAAACTTCAGGCTGCTGGTGACCAGCCTGTCCACAGAGAGAGACTCCAAAACGTTCTCTGATGGAGGGGAAGGAGACTGGAGCAAAAATTCAAACATTTCTGAGCCCTGGTCACTCAGATGTGCCATGAACCAGAACTAGAGGGACATCTTTATGGTTGGTGTGCCAAGGCTGGACACTCAACAGACAGCTTGAGAAACACAGTATTCAAACTTCCACCCAAAGCTGGCCAGCTGCTGGAGAGACTGACAGTAAATTGCATCTGATTCACGAGTCTCATTTGAACAGTCGACAGTGAAAGTTTGGGGGGGGGGGGAATGAAGAGCTTTACCTAAGCCAGAAAGCTCTGATACATAACCAACACAAACCAAACTGCTCTGCTCACAGCCATCAGTGACACGATAGCAGCATGATTCCAAAGCAGAACCCTTACGACCAAGTCCTCAGTTATGGAAAACTGCAGGAAGAGTGAATTCTTTAACCCCTTTTAAGTAACAAGTCCTTTTTGGAAGGAGCACAGCATCACCCAAATACCAAGAGGGGAACCACAAGTCCTCAGAGCACTTAGATTTTTAACTGCCTTCAGCCTACTGAGAACACTGTGAAATGGAACCTGAACACCACTCGATGGGATGACATCAGATGAACGCAGCCCAAATGCATCTTCCAAACCACAAGTAACAGTGGTGTCTCTGGATCAATTCTGATCCTTTGCAGCGCTGGTAAGGACGCTGCAATGCCAACCATCAATAAGGAGAACAATTAAGGAGGGAAAAAGAACAAGAAACAAACGCAGCTACCTCCCTTCGGTCCGATTTACCTGTATTCTCCGCAGAAATGCTGCTGTAAGGCGGAGGGGCATCGTTCACCACCGGAGCAGTCTCGCCTGGCTCCTCTTCATTCTGAAGCTGAACAGAGCCACACACAGGAGGGGTTAACGGGGTTTCTTGAGTTCTGTGAGATTACCTCTGTGGTTTTAATTGCATATGGCAGACCCTTTGGAAGAAGGCTGTTCTACGGCACCACGGGGCACGCAGTGGCTGCTCTGCCTCCCAGCGAAGCACTCCCACTTGAAATGATCAATAAGCCACCTCAGGTTTATCGTGGTTTTCGATCATTTCCTCACACACCTGGACTTCGACAAGGCACAGCACACATCTTTCCAACACCCTTCTGTTTCCTCAGACTCCTCAGCTCACAGCACTTAGCTGTAGCTGGTTTAGTGGAGGGAATGGCAGGAGGTATCCAACAAGAGACTCCACTGCTGCCTGTGGCTGCGCTAAGAAAGGTTGGGGATTTTTTTTCACGGATATATTACATAATGATACATTAAGCCTGAATCTTGCCATTTCCTGTCAACCTTTCACACTGTATGACTAAACAGGAGACAGTTTATTTTGTGCACTGAGCTTCCCACGGGCTCTGCATAAATAGCCATCCAGCTTATCAAACATCCAGCGTCACATGCACGGAGCAGGCACTCAAGGAGCAATACCGGGCCGGACGCATTCAAAGCAGAATGCACTGGAAAGGATTTTACAGATCAGCTGCCATCTTCTTTCCCCCCCCTCCCCCCTTCTTTCCATTTCTCATCATCTCAGCAACAAGGAAATTGAGTTCTGATGTAGAAACAAAACTCTTTTCAAGACAGGCACCTTGGGACTGAAGCACGGGGCTGAACACAGAAGCACTACCCTCTTTTGTAATCACCACAAAACAGCAGCAACCCTGAAACTTCTTCCTGAGCTCTCCCTCCTGCACACACTTGCTGACACTCTTTAAGCCTTGCATAGTATTTTGGTTTTTTCCCTTTGGAGACACATGGACATGTTGCCATTCAAGTCCTGCTCAAGCATTTAATGCAAAGGGTGGAATGTTCTTATTTTACTTGCATGTCTTACCAGGAAAAAAAAGAAAACAAAACACAAATCATCTCACATTTCTAAATGGAGGTCTTGCTTTATAGAGAACTGTGCTCTATCTTGGGTTTTTCCTCCTTTTGCTGCCTAAGCTCAAAGATCAGACGACAGCCCTGCCCTCTCTAAGAGTCACCATTTTTCCAGATGTTTTAAGTGCAATTCATTGGATCTTTGCATCCAAACCCCAGCTGTGTGTCTGGGCTGTGAGACACCCGAGTCCTGCAAAAGCTTGCTGAGAAGAACGCAGATGGTTTCGCATTCCCTGCCAGCGGCTGCACAACGGCGAGCATGGCAAGAGCGACTGCAGGTCAGGGCTTCAGAGCCCTGCGGCCGGACACCGTGTCCCCGCTGGCTTCCACCTCCTCCCCACCGTGTCATTGCTCCCTACACCAGTCACCTCACGGGGATTTTAAGCACGCCTCTGTTAAAGGAGTTTAACCCAGTAAGGTTTAAATGACTGGGGTTAGCAGGCGATGACACAGGCAGTTCTGCCAGCAGGTCCAAGGGGTCAGCCGAGAGGAGGAAAGGGAAGAAACGACACTGGGAAGCACTGGAAAAAGTTCAGCAGTGCTGTCACCTGCTCTGCTGTACCGGACAACAGACCACCACAGCCCTGCACTGTCTCACAGTCCAATGAAGCTTGCTCACCTCACTGCTCACCTCTGCCCCATCCCTGGCACCATCCCAGGGGAGGTTGGCCGGGGCTCTGAGCACCCTGCTCTGGTTGCAGATGTCCCTGCCCATGGCGGGGGGCTGCACTAAGTGACCTTTAAGGGTCCCTTCCCACCCAAACCAGCCTGTGATTCTACACCCCAATGGCAGCCTCCATCTCTCCCTATTCCCATCCTTCAAACGGGAGAGGGAGAAGAAAAGAGGGAGCTGATCAGCCCCAGGCTCTCTGGGTAAGGCCTCCCCACGTGGCACAAAGCTGAGCCCTTTCCTTCAAGGAGAAATGAAGCAATCCAGATGAAAATTTAATCCGTATTATACCAAGAGCACCTCCCAGCCCAGATGCTGTGGCTGGCAGCAGGAGACATCTAAAACACTGGCCCGCAGCCAGCCGTGAACCACACCAAATCCATCCCTTTCTGCACCCTGGGAGCGAGCCCTCGGGGCACACAGGTACCTGCCACCCTGCCTCAGGGCACAGAAGCAATTAGCACAATAAACTGCAGCAGGTCCTGTAACAAGGAGGCATCTTCATCTTTTTCAAGCCACCTAACGCAGAGAGTCCTTACTGAGAAACAAAAATGCTTTATTTTATAAACCCCGTGGAGTTCAGTCATTAGAGGAAAATGCAAAGTAACTTGTGCAGTAATTGTCTATTAAAATAAGCTTTAAAAAGAAAAAAAGAGTGAGCAGTGCTGCAGAAATGGCAGAGCAGCCTGCACACAGCTCGAGAGGGGCAGCCTAAGGGACAGCCCAGTAAAGCAGACTCAGACTCACTGGTTCAGTCTCTCCAGCTCTGCAGTCTAGGAATTCCCAGAAAATGTTCCACCAGGCTTATTTTCAGCCTACCCATGAAAATTCAATACTTTTCCTCTTTTTCTGTTCTGCTGATGCAGGACCCAGTCTGTTAATGGAGGAGAAAAGGCTCCAACCCATTAGGGACGCTCCCTGGATACTGCATGACCTGCTCCCCCAGTGAGGGGGTGGCAGAAATTAAAACCCCAATTTTTGTGCCAAAGTAGACGGTGGACTCGATGATCTTTTGAGGTCCCTTCCAATCCCTAATGTCCCGTGATGTACAACCTAAAAGGACCATCCCTAAGGGAGGGGCAGGAAAGCACCAGAAGAGGTGAAATGAAGGAGGACACAGGTGGCTGAGTAACATCAATTCCTACCCCCGGGATTCTTACAAAGTTCTTCTCTCTCTCTTCTTTTAACCACCCCTCGCCCCAACTTCTCAGGCTTCATGCAAATATTCTTCACACTAAATCAGGATCCCTACAAGCTTCTCCTTAGCAATGGAGCAGCAGAAATACACGTTAACGCCGCCGGGTATCATCAGCGTTTACTGCATTCCGTCGTGGCAGAATGGTAGAAGGTAGAACTGCACAGGAACCCCACAGAGGAATCCTCAAAGGAAGACAAGCCTCCTCTGATCTGGGATTTGTTGTTGCAAAGGTGTCGCTGAGATTTCCCAAAGGCAGGTATTTAGGCTAATGACAGAAAAAGAAACAGGAGGTTTTTTTAAAGGTGAGAGGATTGATTTTTTTTTTCCCCCAGAACAGTGAAATCATAACCACTGCAAGCCAGACGTTAAAATAACTGCATGAATAAATAAATAAATTAAAATGTATTGCTACTAAATTTGAAAGTATTCCAGCAAGGCACCAGCCTGCCCATAAAAAGCTTGCACTTCATTGCCATTGCAACACCCCTGACCTGCCTCCTTCCCTACCTCTGGCCTTCTGGAAGCAAATGAAACCCGTTGCCAACTCTGAAGAAGAGGATTATTTTTATTAACTTAAGCTTTACTTTGAACGCCCTGATTTTCGCCCCGTGCTGTTACAGATTCATATAACTTAACATCAGCTTATTAAGCTTATTAATCAGCAGGAATAATGACAAGCTATTAGACAAGTCAACCCACACGCACCGGCCCTCTCCTTGAGGAGCAAATAGTTGTTTTCTCCTGTAGGCTCTTACTGCTCGTTGAACCAGAGGAGTCACAGCTCCAAACAGCATCTCTACCCCAGCTACCAGTGCCTGGGCACAGGGCTGTGCAGCTCCGAGATGACAGGCTTGGCAGCTGTGGCACCTAATCAAACCCTCCCTGGCTTCTCCCTGTCGCCAGAGATCACAGAATCATCAATTGTTTGGGGTTGGATGTGACCTTTAAAGGTCATCCAGTCCAACCCCCTGCAGGGAGCAGGGCCACCTGCAACCAGAGCAGGGTGCTCAGAGCCCTGGCCACCTCCCCTTGGATGGTGCCAGGGATGGGGCAGCCACCACCTCTCTGGGCAGCCTGGGCCAGGCTCTCACCACCCTCAGCACCAACA
>JANHGN010013209.1:0-12554 GCA_024605025.1 Megaceryle maxima
TCTCTGCTGTGCTGAGGACTCCAGAGCTGCCCCAGCACTGCAGGGGGGTCTCCCCAGAGCCCTGGGAGCAGAGGGGCTGGATCCCCCCACTTGAAATCCAAACTGCAGCTCACTCCAGACGCTGTGCCAAGCGCAGCCTGGCAGGTTGAACCATCTGTAACCCCTCGGGGAGGGGGGAAGTGTGACACGAGCACAGCGAGCAGGAGGGCGCGAGAACCCGCCCGTGGGAGACGGCAGCGCCGGCTGGGAGTCGCGCAACCTGGTCGCGCTCGTCTGTCTCGCGCGTCGGCAGCCGGGTGCCGGGAGTTTTGGTCGAGCAGGTGTTCGGTTCTGCTGCTCCTCATGGGTCTGGGGAGTGTCTGGCCTGGCTGGAGGGTGTTGGGCACAACTGTCGGATGGATTCTCACCAACCTGGAGAGTCTGCAGCCGCCCTTCTGCGCCGGGCAAAGGGCCAAAGTGCCAACACTTGCACCAAGCAAATAAAAGATGGGAGGTGACCTCAGAGAGAAGGTGGAGCAGGGGGAAGAAAGGGGGGGTTCATTTGTCCAATATGCAGTGACTGTCATGCTCTCTGGCTTCTCTGGACGTGTCCTCTCTGACGTCACTGTCCTTCTTGTTCTCCAGGTGAAGACGAGAAACTTGCTGCTTCTTTGCTAGATGGGAAGTTTCCCCGGAGCACATCAATGCAAGACACTGTTAGGGAAGGACATGGGATTCCACCACCACCTCAAACAGCCCCACCACCACCTCCTTCTCCATATTACTTCGACACAGGCCCCCCGCCATCCTTCTCGCCACCTCCACCCCCAGGAAGAGCTTACGATACCATAAGATCAAGCTTTAAGCCAAGCCTGGAGGCTAAACTCCATGGACTCCCGCAGGTCATCAGCGCGGCTGAGATGTACGATCAGGCGAGGACTTCCATTCCTTACCCAGAAAGGCAGAAGAGGGCCCGATCCATGATAATCCTACAGGATTCCTCTCATCTTCCCGTGGAGCCAACGGAGATCCCCCGGCCTGGCCCATCCGCAACCCCTCCGGAGAAGCTGAAGAGGAAGGGGAGAGTGATTGACAACCCTTATGCCAACATGGGTCAGTTCAACGTCAGCCTGTTTGCTCCCACCAAGCCACAGAGGAAGAAGAGTCCTCTCGTCAAGCAGTTACAAGTGGAGGATGCACAGGAGCGAGCAGCGCTGGCCATCACCGGGGGCTTCACGAGGGAGCCCTCTCCCACCCGCAGGAGCCATCGCCTGAGCGGGGTGGAATATCAGCACCACGCCGGCATCGCTCAGGTCGAAGCCACGAGCATCCCCTTTGCCACTGCCATCGCTGGCGTCATGAAGGACCGAGACCGTCGCCTGGATGAAAGGCGGAAATCCACAGTCTTCCTCTCGGTCGGGGCCATCGAGGGCAGCCCCCCCAGCAGCGACATGCCATCCCTGCAGCAGTCCAGGTCTATCGATGAGCGGTTGTTAGGAAGCCGAGATGTTCTACTGCCTTCCCCTGTCTCAGCTTTAAAGCCATTAATTAGCAGCTCATCCTCAACCTTCATCCACCCCCTGACGGGAAAGCCCTTGGATCCGAACTCGCCACTGGCGCTTGCGCTGGCCGCAAGGGAACGGGCCCTCTCCACTCAAGTCCCATCCCGGTCGCCCACCCCGATCCACAGCCCCGACTCGGACAGAGCAGCACCCCTCTTCGTGGACATCCAAACCAAAGAACCAGAGCGGGGGGAGTTGGAGAGCTTGGTGTCCCCTGCTTACTCACCCGGAGGCAAAGGGACGATTGGGACAGACTCTGGGACTTTGGCCCCTGTGAAGACCCAGTGGGGGACTCCGTCCACACTGAGGAAAGAAACCGAGGCACGAGCAGAAACACCCGGGAAGGAGGACAAAAAACAAGAAGACAAGAAGTCCATGATTATTAGCATCGTGGATACGTCACAGCAGAAGACCGCTGGCCTCATCATGGTTCATGCCACGAGCAACGGCCAAGACGAGATAGGACTTGAGATCAAAGAGGAGAAGCCAGCTGTCCCCGAAGCATGCACGGAGTCGGTGGAATCCCCCAAGGCAGAGGCCCAGCCCAGTCCTGCGGGAAAGCCTCCGGTGAGTCCAGCCTCCGACAAGACGCTGGGACAAGGGAGTTCAGAGGAAGAAGTGGAGCCCTACACGGTCACCCTCCCGCCAGCTCAGCTGTCTTCAAGTGATGAAGAGACCCGGGAGGAGCTGGCCAAGATAGGGCTGGTGCCTCCACCAGATGAGTTTGCAAACGGGGTACTGGTCACCACCCCTGGCACACCAGTCAGCCACCTGGCTACGCCTAGCACGCCATCCATACCAGCGGCAGCAGTAGCACCTTCTACCACTGGCGGAACACCCTCAGGGAAGCCCTCTGATGCCCCCGTAGCCCCAGAGTCTGCTGCAGACTCGGGAGTGGAAGAGGTGGACACCAGAAGTTCAAGTGACCATCACCTGGAGACCACAAGCACCATCTCTACGGTCTCCAGCATGTCTACGTTGTCCTCAGAAAGCGGGGAGCCTACTGACACATACACTTCCTTTGCGGATGGACAAACTTTTATACTCGAGAAGCCACCAGTGCCTCCAAAGCCAAAACTCAAGTCCCAGCTCAGCAAGGGGCCAGTTACTTTCAGGGACCCACTTTTGAAGCAGTCTTCGGACAGCGAGCTCATCTCCCAGCAACATGCGGCCACTCTGGCATCAGCCAGCATTGGCCGGCCACGCTACCTCTTTCAGAGAAGGTCCAAGCTATGGGGGGACCCCATGGAGAGCAGGCCAATCCATGGGGCTGATGATGACAAGCCAACTGTGATCAGTGAGCTAAGTTCCCGACTACAGCAACTGAATAAGGATACACGATCACTGGGGGAGGAACCAGCCGGGTCCACCTTAGATCCCGGGAAGAAGTCGCCGGTGGTCGCAGCACGGTAAGACGCTGGTCGCTGGCCGGGGGAGGGGCGGGCGCGGGGCTCGGGCACCCGGCGGGACTGGGAGGGGCGTAAGCGGAGCGTGCCGAGGAATCGGGGCGTGCTTTGAGGCGTGTTTCGGAGATGTCAGGACTTCGCAGCACAGGGATGGACGGTGCCGAGGCACGTGCTTTCCAGAAGCCGGTGTGACGTGTCCGTGGCTCCTCTCCACGCCCCACACACGTGGTGACTCGCACTGTTGCTTTTCCCCTTGAAACTGCCTCCCTGTTGTTCATGTTCCTCCTGTCTCGATGCTGTCGTGAAGCTGCTGGTTTGGGTCGTGGGCTCCACTTCTCCATGTTTGCTCCTGAGCGATGAATGACAATGTGTGTTTCTCTAGTGCTTTGCACCCCAGAGGGTCTCCAGGGGTTGTCAGACCGTGTGTTAGAGCTCTGGCCAGCCGCTGCTGAGCGGGGGCTGTCACGAGGGTGGGCTGGGACAGCCCTTAGAGAGGACACGGCAGCACCCCCTGACCTCTGTCCGCAGAGGCAGAGCTGGGCACCGCTCCTGGGACGAGCCAGCTCTGGTAGCCCCCAGGGAGGTGTTTTGGCAGGGCGCAGCTCGGCGGTGTCATGTGTAGCTCCGGGCAGGGGGTGCAGCTGAGCATCCTTCCCATGGGCCGTATCCTGGGCCTCCAGGCTGGTGGGTTGGCTGCTGGCTTGGAGGTATCTGCGCAGCACCTAAGCGTGGTAGAGCTGTGTTCTCCTCCACGTGCAGGCCAGGCCAGGAGATCTGACAGGTCACACCTGAGGGACCCCAGGACATGCAGCAGCCTCCTTCTCTTACAAAGTCCCCCTCAGGTTCCCTCATCCCTCGCAGCACTCAGGAGACATGCAGGTTCCCTCTCCCACGCTGGAGCTGTGACCATCACACTCCCTGGGCAGCACAGACCTCTCGGTGTCCCTCACACTGCCCAGTGTGTCCTTGGTGCCAGGCCAGCCGCCGGCACCCAGCCCTTGTTCTGCCCTGCTGCCCTGTGGCAGCTGCAGCCCCTTTGCCCCACGTTTCCACCCCAACAGCTCCACCAAACTGCAAAACCAAACACAAACCCTCGAAATTAGAGCCCAAGATCCGAGAGTGAACCCGTATGAGGCTTTGGACCTTGATGTCAATGCAGGAAGGGACCCAAATCTCTGGCCTCACTCTGCCTTTTGAGGACACAGCCCCACAACACCTCCCACAGCAGCCGAGCCACAGTCAGCGGGACCCACCGGTGTCTCCGGTGGGCAGTTGCTGGGGGTCAGTGAGGTGCCAGCTCCGCAGGGGGCTCTGATCTAAGGAGAGCCCTTCTTCTGTAAAGGTTCTTCTAGCCAGATCATCACGGTGGTGAGTGATGAGTCCACATGGTGCTGGCACTGCTGGTGACGTTTCAGGCTGTAGCATGGGGGGCAAAGTGTCCTCTCCTGACACAGCCCCAGGGAGTGTTCAGGGAGCTCCCTCCTTCCCTGGCCCTTGTGTCCCTGCCGGTGCCAGGGTTGGCAGTGCCAGTCTGGCTGCCCTGATGAGCCACCAAACTGGTAGGTACCACTGCAGCTTGGAGTAAAGTCACTGGCTCTCACCCTGTTCAATTTTGCTGGATTCAGCCCCAAAATTAGATTATGGCCATTCCCAGGGTCACACCCCCATGGTCCTTTCTCCCTGTGCTGCTCAGTCGGGAGCCGTGGGGTCCTGTGCTGAAAGCACTTGGTTTAGCTGTAGCTGGGGACCCTTCTGCCATCAGAGGCACGTCAGCACGAGGCACATCAACATGAGGCGCATCACGCCCCATGCTCCTGACCAGTGCCAACACTTCGTGTGCTCACTGACCCCAGAGAAGCTGGATGCTCTCGGCTTTTAATGGCATCCAGGCACAGCATCTCCCAACAGCTCCCCCACGCCAGGCCCCGGCCTTTTGCTGCCCATCCTCGTCCCTTCCCCAGTCTCCCGTGCCCGTCCAGATCTGCTGCTCCTCACGTAGGCTCCCCGCAGAGGTGTCCCATCCCCAGGAGATGCCCCTTGTCCATTCTCTGCCCCTCTCTAACCCCATCCTGTCCTCCACCACTGCTGCCTTCCCTTGGAGCCCCGGCCCCCCACGCCGGGGCGGCACAGTCTGTCCGTCCCCTCCATACCCACCCTGCCTCCCGGGACTGGACCCTTCCCGCTGTCTGGCAGCGTCCAATGTCCTCCTGCCATCTTCTGAAAGCCGTGGCCTTTCACCTCTGAAATTTTTATGCTCCCAGTTGTTGCCAAAGACTTGAACTACTTCCCAGGAAGTCAGCTGTACATAGGGCATTTAGTGACGTCAGCCACGCTGCTCCCTTCTGAGCACTCCTCTCTTTTATGAAATTGCTGTAAATTCAGAAAATAACGTAAAGAGCACTTGGAGAAGCTCGTTTCAGGACACATCTTCCAGCCTCTGGGCCTGTCCTGAGAACGAGGGTATTGCCTAAACCTCCCCCAGCAGCCAGCACTAACCTCAGCGAGCTGCCACGGCGGAGTGAGGTGGGACCGCGCTGCCCTGGGACGCCCCGTGGCTGCTGCACCCCGTCGGGCGATGCCACGGCCAGAGCCCCTCGGAGCCCCTTCTCGGGGCGCTGGGAGCACCGATGGGCCAGCACCTGACCTTGTGCCGCGGCTTTTCCTCTCACCCTTCATTGAGCTCTGCTCCAGAAAGGGTCGGAGCCAAACCAGAGCTCTTAACCTAGAGCCAGAGGTGTCCTGGGGCTCCCTGGGACACGGGGACAATGAGGAGTCCTCACAGGAGCCACCCTTGAGCTGCCCGTGCCCCCAGGAGCTGCCTGCGGTGGCAGCGCCGGCGCAGGGCTGGCTTTCTGAGCACGTTACGTTCTGAATTTACGGTGGTTGCATCTAAGAGCAGGTGACTCCTCTGTGGACACGGTGGCTGTAGAGCAGGTCTGGGTGCATTTCTCTCACAAAGGGCTGTGAGGGTCCTGCCCGGGGACCCCAGGAATGGAAGACACAAAGCACTTTTCCATAACTCTAACTCTGGCTGTATCTCCTTCCAAGCCGGTCTTCCACAGGAGGACATTTGACAAGAGGGACTGAGAAAGAGGCCGAGAAATACTGAGGGTGAGAACGTAAAGTCAGAGTTGAGGCAATCGTAGAGACGATGTCTGTCCCATCCTGCCCTGCCTCGGGCTGGCGCTGAGCGTGCAAGGGAAGCTCTGCTGTGCTGTCCAGGAAGGTTCTGCTCCTGAAGCAGCGGTGGCCCCGCTGCCAAGATACAGCCCTCACCAAGACGCCGTAGCGCGGCGGTGACAGTGACAGCAGAGCAGAGCGACAGCCTCCGTTCGTACTGGCCCGTGAGCGATGGCCCTTGAGCTGGGGACGCAGGAACTCTGCTCTGCGGGGAGCGACCCCGACACGTTTAACCTGAGTGGGATCCTTGAAGATCCAGTGGCCCAATCCACAGTAGCCTTTGCTGAGCTGAGCTTCAGGAGAGTGACCAGACATCCTGGCATCTAGAACGTCCCGGCCACCCCCGGACAGAGCTCAAGCAGCAGCAGATGCCGAGCAGCCGTCCCGTCCCACCCCATCCTGTCCCACTGAGCAGAAGCAGATCGAGGACCCTGCAGCTCAGAGCTGAGATGGATTCTTTGTGTGACACCCGCTGCCCCAATAAAGCTGACGCTAACGAATGAGAGGTGTTCGTTTCTAATTAGCGCTCCAGTGAGTCAGAGCTAGATGCAGATGCCGAGCTGCTGGCTGCAGGGTGACTCACGCCTTCCGTGTGCAGCGTTAACCCCTCTCTTCAGGTGGCTTCTCGTTCAGTGTCCCCTTGTCCTGTGACTGGCTGGGGCCATCCAGCCTCATCAGCCTCGTGTCATTCCTCACGGTCATGCTCAGACCTCCGCCGACAGGGTCGGTGCGATGCCGGTCACAGCCCTTAGGGCTCGAGCTCAGCTCCTGTTGGCTTCAGCCAGAAGCATCCGAAGTGTCAACACGGCTCCAGTTTGGGGCTCCAGCTGCTGCAGCCAAGAGCCCTGGTCAGAGGGGGCTCTGCGAAGGGGTTTCTGTTTGTCTGTTTGTTTGCTTGAATGTTTCTCTTTAAGCGACAGCCGGATGTGCCAAATGTGTCATGTGAAGCAGAATTTTAGATGCAAAACTGAGTTTTTCAGGTGCTGTTCTGGAAACCCACAACTGCTTTGTATTTCTACAGATCTGAAAGAGAAAGAGAAGAAAAATAAGCCCTTTAGGCATTTAGCTCCTAGGGTAAAGCGACCTCTTTCTATATAAACTCATCAATTAATTCTGTTTCAGTTAAATGGTGTAACATCTCTGGTGCAAGCTTTCAGCCGCTGCAGATACAACCCCCTGTTTCCTTGTAGGCTTTTGGTCTCTTCACGGTGTCTATAAACTCCTGCACGAAGCAGAGCTGAGCTTTCCCTCTGAGGGGATTGCCCACAGAGAGCTGGTCAAAAGCTGGAGATGGGCACTGCTGAGACTTGCGCTGCTCAGCACCTTCCCTGGGGGGAGTTTGGGGCGTACGGGGAGTTCTTTGTGCTGCACTGAGGTTTGGGGAGGGGGTGCACACCAGGCAGAGTGTGCTGGGAGGCTGAAGCCCCTTGGCGGGTGACAGCAGCATCCGTTGGTGACATCGAGCAGCAGCTGGGCTGCTGCCGGCGGGTCCCAGCCAGTGCTGTCCTGCCAGCCCCCGAGCTCCCCGCCGTTCAGCGGGCGCAGCCCCCGAAGGGAAGGCAGAGCTGCAGCCCCCTGACGGAGGCCTGGCAGGTCTCCATCCCTGCTGCAGGATGCTCGGGGGTGCTGTAATGCATCGCTGCTGGTAGCTAAAAACACAACACATCCCCCTCTCCCTGGCCTGCCCTTCCCATGGGAGGAGGCTTCTGCTGGTGGAGACGTTCTGCGGCAGGGCCACCAGCACTGTGGTGGGGCTCCTGGGTGGCAGCGGGGCTCGTCACCCATCCTGCCGCTCGGAGCTCGCTGCCAGCGGATGCTCGGCCCTCCTGGTTGCCATGGCATTTTCCCAGCATTCACCACAGGGCGTCAGGGTGAGGATGGGGCTCTCCTGAGCCTGGTCCACTCCTGTGCCTTTCCCAGGGGGACCTGGCTCTGCAGCTGGCTGGGTAGCAGGAGAGCACCGGGTGGGCAGAAATCAGCTGGTAGAGGTGTGAGGGTTGGGAAAGCGGGAGCTTCTGGGGGCAGCTGTGGAGATGCAGGGATTGAGAGAGCACCTACGGCAGGGAAACGCTCCCCTTGAGCTGAGGTGACACCAACCCGGCACCAGCTCAGCGCCTCCTGCCAGCGGGGAGGGTCTGTTTTTGACGTTGATGTTCGTTGCCTACAAGGAGACAGGGGCATTGTGGGTAGCAAGTCTGAGCATGTGTCCATGTCACGGCAAGCACAGCTGGCTTCACCTCATCTGGTCACTAACATCTACTAATCACAGCCCATCCACTCATCCCCCCGAGTGAGTAGAAGAGCAAACCGTGACTCTGCCTCATGCTTGTCCAGAGTGAGACTGGGGAAGAGCAGGGAGGGGTTGGTCAGACCTTGGTGAGGACAGCTCTGAGTCCCGCCAAGATGCCATCAGTGCCAACGTGGCCTAAAAGAGGGAAGAGTAAAGCCTGGAGGGTTGACTCATTGCTGAGTCCAAAAATTAAAGCCTGGAGAGTTCACTCGGTGCTCCAGGAAGGTCCCAGCATGCAGTGGTTTGATAGCCAGTTTCAGAAGAGCTGTGAGGGCTGTTCCTTCCAGGGCTATGGTGGGCTAGAGGTGGAAGTCACAGAAAAGGGCCTTTTCCTCTCCTACGGGACCCATGCAAACGGCCAACAAGCAGGAGGCAAAGGAGCCGCATAGCGAGAGGCTGTGGGCAGTCCTGCCAGGGCTGTGCAGCTCTCCAGGGGGAGCTTAGGATGAGATTGGCTTGGGAGAGTCCCAGGGGCAATGTGTGAGGAGGCTGGAAGTCTCCTCTGGGCACTAGCCCCGAATTTCCTCCAAAGAGGAGGCCACGCCAGGCTTGCTGCGAGCAGAGATGACGGTCAGTTGAGGCATAAGCAGCTCTTGTGTCCCTAACGCTCTGACCCTGACAGACCCTCCTTGTTGTAAATGTTTGCTGACCCCTGGGTTTGCTCCTGGTTGTCCCTGCTCCATGATGGGGCACAGGCAGGTGGCAGCTCCTGGCTGAAGGACTCACAGTCCAGTTACAGCATCATCTGCACAACTGCCAGAAAAGCAAACCCACAGCTGGAGGCCAAAAGCCTCTTGTGTGGAGAAGCATGAGAGGGAGAGCGTTTGAAGCACAGTTAGAAGTCCTCTTGCTCTTCTACATCACTCCCCCAGCATAGCAGGTCACCATGACACGGCCGGGCCACCATCCCCAGAGGTGCCCACCATTCCCAAGGGATAACCACGCCTCCCTCTTGGCCAGCCAGCCCTCCCTGGGGCTGTCCAAACACCTGCCTGGCGAGCTGGGCTAGATCCTTGAGCTCAAACAGTGCAGCGTTCCCTTGTCAGTGACCTCAGCAGAGCTTTCCACCCACAGTCCCCTCTGTGGCCGAGCAAACCCTGCCCAGAGCTGCACAGCTGCCCGGCCGAGGTGGCCACGGCCCCTGCGCGGCTCCTGGCCGCTGCTTCTCGTTCTGCAGAAAGGGATGAAGTTCTGAATGGTTTGTAGCCACCATGACAAAGCGAACCACTGCTGGAAGCCCCCGGTGCAGGGTGGGCCTGGCAGGGGGGATCAGGGGACGAGGAGTCACTTGGAGGAGGTGGCTGGGTCACTGAGGTGTGACGAGGCCTCTCGTGCCCTCCTGGTACCAGGGTTAAGGGATTTCGTGATGTGCAAGAAGGTTTAGGAAGCTCAGCAGAGCAGCCCAGCACCCCAGCAGCGGGTGCAAGGTACCCTGCAAGGAGATGTGTCATGTCCCAGCTGTTCACTGGAGAACAAGGGTGGAATTTTCCCCTGCCAGGACTGGGCAGGTCCTTTGGCATAGCAGAGACCTCAGCAAGGGGGTCACAGACCTCAGAAGGGACTCAAGCCAACTTCGGTACCAAGAGAGCTGTGATTGTCCCCTCTGGGAAACACTCCCCAGTAACATCCCACTGACCTTTAGCTGCAGCTGCTCTTCTCATGGGAGGCCAAGCCCTTCACAAGCCCTTGGGTGATGTCAGAAAAGATGTTGAACTGCATTTTTCGCTCTTTGTCTTTGTTGCTGGGGGGCACTTTTTTCTCATCCACATGTCCTTTCCTTTCCCCTCCCTCCTCTGCCCTTCCCCAGTCTCTGTCCCTTCCCTCCCCCTCCCTGGTAACACCGCCGAGTCCTCCAGGCTTTGGCTGTCGAGTCCGTGGGGTTGCCAGTGTCCCATTGCCCCTAGCAGACACACGCAGACACAACCACAGCCAGCGTGGAACGTCCTGGCCTCCCCCAGCCCCAAAAGCCCTGTGTTGGCCACTCCCTGGGTCTCCTCACTGCCCCACCCCGGGATCTCCCCTTCCCCAGGGCCCACCAACCCACTCCAGAAAGAGGAACCTTTCCAGCAGCACCTGTCCCACCCCACCGCCGTGCCGGTCACGCCACGGCTGGGCTCCCGCGGTGCCGCTCGGCCGCGCGATGGAGTCCGTCGGCTCCCGGTGCCGCCCCGGACCAGCGCTAACATTCTCTCTCATTGCCTCTCTTCCTGCTCTCCATCTGCATGTCCGCGCTGCTCTGTCTAGAACCGCCTCTGGCCTCCGGAGGGTGGGCGAGTTGTGTAAGTGAGCATGTTCTCATCCCATAGCTGACTCACCTGTCTCCCTGCGCCCGCACCCACGCCCGGGCTGGTCCCGCTCCTCGCTCTCCTGACCCACCGGCCAGCTGAGTGCGGGCGGCAGCACTTGTCCCAGCGTGTGAGTGTCCCCCTCCCGCCCTGGTGTGCCCCGGTAGCATGTCCGTGTCCCTGTGTCCCTGTGTCCCTGTGTCCCTGTGCTGTGGTGTCGTGTGTTGCTGCTTGTAGGTGACAACTGAGGAAATTCCCTCGGGCTTTCACGGGATTTGCACCGTGCCCCAGATGAGATCATGTGGCCCCATCGCGGCTGCCTGGGGGACATCCAGCGAGAGCTGCGCGGGGGCAGCTCAGCCCCATGGGGTGGGGAGGGACTACAGCAAGGGTGGGGAAGGACCTCAGCAAGGGTGAAGGGAGATCCCAGCAAGGGTGGGGAGAGAACCCAGCAAGGTGGGGCTGACCATGCTGCTGTCCCAGGAGGCAACATCCCCTTCCAAAGCTCCAGCAGCTTCCCCCATGCAGTTGATGCACAAGGATCCCTCTTCCCCACAGGTTGGTCTCCCATTCATGAGGTGTCCCTAGGTCACCTAGAACTAAAACCCCATGAGACAGAGGGTGTCCACTACCCTGAGGTCATTTGGCCATGCCAAGCTGGGGTTCCACTGACCAGGGGTGAGGAGGAGCCTGGAGTAGACCAGGAGGGCACTGCTGCCTTCCAGCAGACACCCCAGAGCCATGGGAGCTCCAGCCTGGTAACCCACAGTGGGTGACCTACGTTGTCCCCAGGGAAGTCACTGTTGGCACAAACCATGGAGAAGTGTCTACCTGAGACAGCTGTAGGGAAATCAGGGTACAGAAAATGGCCCCTTCTGCTCCCAGAGTGGTTATTGACTGCTGCTGGAGGAGCCCTGGCTGGCAGAGCTCTTTGGTCCATGTCCCCAGCAGGTCTCAGTATCCCTGCTGGTGCAGCTCCTTGGCCATGTCACCAGCAGGTCCCATTTGCTACCAGAGCTCCTGGAACCCCTTCACAAGCCCATGGCTGATGAGCTGTGTGGGTTCACAGGGAGCCCATTCCTGTCTCAGGAGGTCCTTGGTCAGGATCCCAATCCCTCTCCCTCAGTGGGGGTGACCTGCAGGCCTGGGTGGGCACTGGGGGGTTCGAGCTGGTTGGGATGCCCACAGGGGGAATTTCCCCAGTGTGCATGGCCAGCTGCGTGGTCTTGGTTGTGCTTCTTCTGTGTTTGTCCGTCTGTCCTGTTGGTTTTTACCCATAGCGTGTATGACGGTAGCTGCCTCCATCCGTGTCACCTCCCCGCGTGAGCACAGCCCCGGAGCCCATGCGGTGCTCTGGGCAGGCTCGTGCTTGACTTGACTGGTGATTTTCTGCCAAGTGCTGAGTTTCCAAGTCCATGTCCCCTCCGGGTGCCTGGCGGGACAGGGCCCGACCCAGAAGAGCAGAGCGGCCCCTCCTGCCAGATCCATCGCCCGGCGGCCGGTGGCTGCTGCGCCTCATCCCAGCCCACTGCGCCGAGCCTCCCCCGGGACAGCTCTGCTCCGGCCCCAGGCTGGGTTAAGCAGAGGTGTGGCAGACTCGGAAGCTGTCTGGCCCACTTGTGTTTCTGGTGCAGCAAAAGGCGGTAGATACCCTGAGTCTGGCTGGAGACAGAGCCACTGCTCTGGCTGGAGCTGGGTGGAGAGATTCCTGCAGTGGATTCCACACAGCAAATCATGGAATCATCAACTGGTTTGGGTGGGAAGGGACCTTTGAGGGTCATCTGGTCCAACCCCCTGCAGGGAACAGGGCCATCTGCAACCAGAGCAGGGTGCTCAGAGCCCCGGCCAACCT